>NW_010729109.1:987631-1012791 GCF_000365185.1 Nelumbo nucifera
AGCGCACTGTCGTGCCAAGCTGTCACCCCTACCAGGTCACCCTCGGTTGCTTCCACGTGTTGGGTGGCCAAGAGGTCGGGCCAACTCTTCCTCCATCAGATACCAAGTTAAAGAAATAAGTGGAGACTTGAATTGAATGAGAATGGTTCGATAGGAAACCAATCRAACCTTGTATATTTATAGATACAAAAGTTAGAGTTTTTGTACAATACTCAATTAGGATATCAGATTACACTGAGCTCTATCAGATAGAGTTTATCCAGACTGAACTCTATCTGATAGAATTTATCAAGTTAGTGGAGATCTATCACAAAACAGATAGAGATATGCGATAAACTTATCACAAGTTCATCGCATATCCGTTGGCACATCATCTTCTAATGATGCGGCTACATCTGATGACATGGCAATGTTGTTATCCTCAATAAAGCAAACCATAACCTACCATACATGACAAGAACCAAGGTTTGAAAACTCCCAATGTAGGACCAAGAATCATTTTCCCAAAGAAAAGATTGGTCTCCTGCCAATTAATTATTGGATAAAAATCTTAAACATACCCTGAGATCAGATTTCAGAAATTGACTTAAAAATACCAGTGGAGTTAAGTATACCTTGTGGGATGACCCCACTGAACTTAAACATACCTTAAATTTTTTAAGTGGACTTAAGTGATCTCTTTATTGTTTCAAAAACCTTATTATGCCCTTTGATCAGTGCTTCTAAGTTCAACTTGGGAATTTCGTTGTTTGCATGGTTCAATTGGGCTTCTTCATACAAGATAACCTAGCAACACTTGATGCCAATAATATCAAGGTGGGGAAACTAGAATTATCAATTATGACATTGGAAGATGAAAACATCAGTAAGCAACGCCAATATGAATACCTAAAAGAACTAAGAAAATACTGATCATATAGAGGGAGATTGGGAGATAGTTCTAGAAGCTGAAACTAGGATTTTAAACAAAAATTTTCGGTTAGATTGAGGTGTTAGCAAGGATTTTCAGGAAGGAGAAAACAATGAAGATGGGGAGGTGGGTTAGGGGTCCTCTTAATTAATTCTTCCTACATTGCATAAGTTAAACATGATAAGCAAATTTTGTTTTATCTTTTTGGTTTTTGTTTTATGGTTCTGTTTTGAAAATTTGAAAAATAATAAAGGGTAAAAGAGTCTTTAATGGCCATAGGGTATATTTATGTCCACCTTAAAACCTCAAGGTATGTTTAAATCAATTTATGAAACCTCAAGGTATGTTTAGGTATGAACCCAAGCTCATTAAATTGAAGAAAAGAATTAGTAGCACTACAATCAAATTCATTTTAGATTTTTGGTCTGTTTATCAAGTAAAATGGGCAGTCAAATAGACACTTCGAATGGCTACCAATCAAAATAGGTGAAATCTACTATATAGGTTCAGGTCTGTATACATTCTACAAGAGCTAGGTTCAGGTCTGTATACATTCTACAAGAGCTTCAAGTAATTAAATCGATAGATAACAAAGAACTGTAATAAACCTAGAACCAGTAAACAAAATTCCTTGTTAATAAACCTACCTCCTTTTTTTTTTGTGCCTTTGTAGTAGCTTCACATATCACTTAACTACTTAGCTCTAATTAATTAAATCCACAATTAAAGATCACTGTCCCAAGTTTGTATGAACTTGGGTTTTCAGACATTCTTTACCGTCATAGTGGGTTAATAGAAATTACTGATTAATGTAATGTTTAAATCCACAAATAAAGATCACTGCCCCATGATCGGTTCCACTACAAATGTTTAATAGGATAAACACATAGAAACACAATGAAGTAGACTAAACTAGAAGAATGCTCATTTTTTATAAAGTTGATTTCTAGAAGGGTGCCCGTAAAGGGGTGAAATTTGGATTAGGATGGATTGAGAATTTTTTAAGTTTTACATGGGCTCCCAACACTAACCCAAGCACAAATTTCCAAACACTTATCTCGTTACAGTTTCATGTGCAACATTTGGGTCAAAAGTATTCAAGACCTTTGCTATCAATAGTTACTGCCCATCCTCAATGGAAGCTTTCATGAAAGGTTACCAGGTCCAAAGCTTGAGTATCCGGGCTGTTTTCATTTGTATTGGTGCAAAAGAATGGAATAATCATTTGATTGATGTATTTGTATGTATGTGTGTATTCATTATTCATGCACGTCCAAAGCTTGTGTGTATTTGTATGTATGTGTGTATATTTTCATTTGTATTGGTGCAAAAATATTTATTTATTTTTCACTATAAAGCCGTGATTTATGCGGAAACTATGTTGGATATAAATTCCTTAAAATGGGTAGATGTTATGAAAGTCAAGATTGACTCAATGAAAACCAATGGAGTCTGAAATCTCGTAGACCTACCCCCTGGGGTCAAAGAAATTGATTGCAAATAGATATATAAGAGGAATAAGGGCCCTGATGGGAAGGTTGAGACCTACAAAGCTCGTCTTGTAACGAAAGGGCACAGTCAGAAAGAGGGAATCGATTATGAAGAAACATTTTTGCCAATGGSCATGCTTAAATCTATACGGATCTTGCTAGTTGTAGCAATACACTATAATTATGAGATTTGGCATATGGATGTCAAAACCACGTTCCTAAATGGAGACAACTGCAAGGTTTTATTGCTCTTAGTCGGGAACACATGGTGTGTAAACTTAACCGATTCATTTATGGACTTAAGCAAGATTCAAGAAGTTGGAACATCCAATTTGGCTCTACCATCTAACAATTTTACTTTGAATAGAATCTGGATGAGCCCTRTGTTTACAAGAAGTTAATGGGAGATAAGGTTACGTTCCTAGTTCTGTATGTAGACGACATTCTACTCATTAGAAATGATGTAGGAATATTGACTACGGGAAAGTATGGCTTTTGCAGCAATTTTCCATAAGACAACTATTTTTCTAAGACATGATAACCATGTTTCTTTTACACATAATAATACTATTATTGAATTAACATGAACCTTAAAATCAAGAAAATAAATACATTTGGCAAAAGCAAGTAAAGAGGTCAGGCAAACCCAAGACTAACCCAAACCTGAACCTGAACCCAACCCAAAGTTTTAGGGTTAGGGTTAGGGTTGGGTTTCAATAACTTGGGTTTGGTTAGGGGTTCACCTCAATCTGAACGACCTTAGCCCGCACGCCTACTATACTTGAAGACCAAAATGTAAAGAATGATGGTTTCGATGAGTCAAAACTCTTGAGAAGTATTAATACTTTTAACCATGATCATAACATTTCAAAGTGTAGATAATTTAAATCATCTAAAGTTCTACTTGTAACACTAGCCCAGCCATCATTTTCATAGGAGTGCAATTTGGGTCGGATTGACTTTGAAATTTGTTAAATTTTTAATTAGTGGACCCAAACCTGATGTATTTGAAATTTTTTGAGTTGGGCAAGACAGAGAAAAAGTAAGGGTGAGTATGGGTTGGTTTGGTTCAGTTTCAGGTAAAACCTGGAAACGCCCTTGTAGAGTAGGTTTCAAGTTTTTGAAACCAGAACCTATCCTACCTATCAAGATTGCTTCTAAGGTCGGTTTTAGCCTTGATGATTTCTGTTTGGGTGATGGTTGAGTTGGCCAAGGATGCCATGTGGCTATCTACACGAACACTATGCCAGAGAAGAGAAAACCTCCCGAAGACCTTGGTGGACGCCCTCATCTTAACAACCCCAAGATCCCTATCCATCTGGGACACAAGCACTCAACTATAAATAGGTATTCCACACTCGAGGTAAGGAACCTTTCTAAACTACACTCTTTGAATACCTCTTTGCACTATCTCTTCGGCCAGGACCAGTGCTATTTCAACCTACTTGGCCTGACCACATCCTTTTCAATCCTATTAACTAAAGCATCAGAGTACCAATTGGGGAACAACTCCTCGAGCCCCTGACCTTTCTCTTAGTTGCAGATCTCGGTCTATGGCTTCATCCTTCCACCTCGACCTTGTCTGATTGGCAAAACTATCTGTCATGTCCTCGGTTTGGAACACCTCGAATCGGACAACATCAATTTCAAGGTCAGTTCCAAGCCTACCCATGGAACCAGTTCTGTAAAAGAAAATAATAATAATAATAATAATAATAATAATAATAATAATAATATATGCATGATGTTCTTTGTCCTTTCCAAACCTTTGACCATGTATAATAATCTGACATAAATAGGGGTGAGCAAAAAAACCGAAAAGCCGAATCGACCGAAAAAACTGATTGAAACAGAACAAAAAAACTGGCGGTTAACTGAACCGACCGGAATATGTATAATAATAGATAATATATTATATTATATACATATATAACATTGAATACCCTTTTCTAATCTTCCTCTCTTCGAATCGAATTAATCTAAACGCCTTTCCCTTTCTCTCTCATCTCTCAATTCTCTCTCTCTCAGTCTCTCTCTCTCTCTCATCTCTCTTCTTCTTCCCCAACGGGAAAAAATCCCAGACCGACCGACGATCTCCAACCGACTAAAAGTCTCTTAGTTCTCTCTCTCTCTCTCTCTCTCTCTCTCTCAATCACTCATTCGTTCTCTCAGGTCGTCCTAGACATAAACATTCCACATTTTAAAACCATATAGTATTCAATCTCAAAAAAATAAAACATAATCTATAAATAACATAAATAATATCACATAACCATTATTAATCCACAATCCAACTCCACATATATTAATTGCACAATTTTGTTAAATGCAACCTGAACTGTTGGGGAGGGGTTTTGGGTTTTGGGTTTTGGGTTGAACCAACCCACTTGCTCGATCGCCCTTTAGGAAAAAGGGTGGTGATACCATGCACAAGAACTATCCTCCTTAAGCTGGATGAAGAAGACTTGAATTGTGTCATGAATAGCCAAATGCTATCGTCTGTTTACAAACCCATATGATTTGCACCGGCACAAAATATGGAAATGCAAATGAATCGAGTCTAAATTCTGATTTACTTTGTTTCGTCAGTTTGCAGTGCAGATATTGGTAAAATAAAATCTGAAAACTGAACCAAAGCGAAGTACAAACTGTTTGAACTCAGACAGGACTAGATGACAGGAACTGAACCGGACTAAACCATCCAGGTTTGGATTAGTTTTGTCAGTTGTGGTTGAACTATTTGGATTTAAACCGGGCCAGATCAATCCAAATAGGGTCGAATTAGCTCACCCACCATCATTCAGGTCACTTTGGGCTGACGCAGTTCGGACATTTAGACTGGACCAGATTAGGTTGATCCAAACCAAACCATGTTATGGGTCCGGTTTATTTCATGTTGAGTGTGGTTGGGCCATTTGGTATGGGTTGATCCATGTTGATTCGGGTTGGGTATAGTTGGGACATTTGGGCCTGAATCAAAATACCAACTGGTTGTGTTCTGGTTAATTAAGACCAGTATGTGTGAACTGCACTGGCCCAAACTGGATAGTCATTGAACCATTTTGACTAGGTTTGGATTCATGCTAATATGGGTGAACTATGTTGATTCGAACTAGAAATTATTTTAGTCACTAATTATTTTCAATAATTAATTGAAAATTAATGTAGTAGTTATGAATTGTAAATGTGAGTTACTTAAATGAAGAAAATTAATGAAAAAATGACTAAAGAATTCATACCTGTATCATTAGTAATTAACCCAATGAATACCCACAACCCAATCTAATCTAGCACATTTAAATTGACCCAATGGGTGACTCAACCCATTTCCAACCCACTAAGTACATGAGTGGGTTCAAACGGGTTGGTGAAATTGTCACCCCTTAGCATAGCTATCAATTATAAGCAAATCTTATCGAATCATGATAATCCTGATTATATAGGGTATGATTTGGAACTAGGGGTGATCATGGGATGGGCTGGACCTAGTTCAAGGCCTATTACTTTTATGTATAAAATATTAAATGTTATAAAATTTTATATTATATATCATATAATATGTGTATGAAATTTATTTTTACATATATAAGTAAAATATAACATATATACATATGTGTAAATAATAGATATACAAATATGTGCAGACTGGTCGGGCCAAAAGTATTGGGCCCAGGCCCGACTTGAAAATTTGCAGGTTTAGCTCTGGGCCAGGCCTGAACACAAAGCCTAGTCCTAAACCCGGAATTTCCAGGCTAGGATGGGCTGACCTAAAAATGATCACCCTTATTAGGAACTGGTTCTGCACATTCACTAATCGGGTCAGACTGGGTCTACCCTGACCCAGACCAGTCCCGGTCCCGACCCATTGACAGCACTAAATGGGCTGTCATCCCTTGTCACACACACAATAGAAAGATGAACTGGTTGATGTAATAACTAGGGAGTTAAGGGTCCACCTCATTGAATCAAAATTCTTGTCATAATTGATTGCCAACAAAGCCAGAGTGAGTGCACGGCCGAGGGGGAGCAGAGATGTGGTTAAGATGAGGATATGTAACCATCAACGAGTCCCTGTACAAGATCATTCTTTTGTTTTGTTCAATTCAAATTTAATGTCTGCGACTACTCTGGACTTGTTTCGTTGCATTCATTGCAGTTTTGGTTGGTGGTCTTTCCCTTTCTCCACCCTGTTTCTTGGCTACCAAAGACTCAAAAGAGTGGAGTACTATTTGTTTGTTAGTTAATAAGACAAGTTCTAACTGTTTCTCTTGCTTAACAAGGCAGAAACAARTAGGGGAAGACAACCCACTTGATTTTGCCACGTGGAGGAATCTTTGGCTAATCTGAACCATCCATTGGAAATGGGATTTCTCTAAATATGCTAGATGTTTGGTAAAGTTTATTAAAATCTTGAGTTTTAATTTAAAAATTAACTGGCATTAACAAAATCCTAAGTTTTCTGTTAAGGCTACGTTTGGTTTGATAGAAAATAAGAGACTCCTACTTCCTAAACAGAATTTGTGACGTTCTTTGAGAACTTTCTCTTATCAGAGGTGAAGGTTGACGAAATTTGAGAAGATAAATACAACTCATGGTTCGGTGAAAGGTTGCTCGGTTGGTGGACCACAGGGTTGAGATTCATCATTCATTGGACTCAGAGAAATAACACATTACGTTGGCAAAAAAAAAGTGCAGTACTTCAAAACTTGTTAGGTGCCAGGCTGCCAGCTAGATTCCTGGTAACTGGTTGTAGCGGAGATCTGAGATCAAATCCCGCCTTCTGGTTGAGGGGTTTTGTGGGGGTGGGGGTCTCAATTGGACTGGATTTGGTCCAATCCGATCCAATAAATGTTTTGGATCAGTCCAATTCAATGTTTGGACCGTTCAATCTGTTCAAATTCATTTTGATTTGGATTGGTTTTAATCCAAATCCGGTCCATTAATACATATATTCTTATATTTATATCAATGGATCAAATATTAGCTTAATCCAACCCAATCCAATATAAATTTGTTATGGATGGACCAATCTAATAAATATTTTGGACCAGATTGATCCAATCCAATATGTTTTATTGGTCCGTCTAAATTGATTTTGGACCAGATGTGGTCCAATCCAAAACTCATCCATTGACACCCTTTGGGGAGGGCTCAGAGATGTAGTGGCTGCCCTCTCTTGTGTAGCCCATTTTTCTATCAAAACCAATTCTATAAACTAAAAAAATGGTCTAAAACCGAAATAAATAAATAAATAATTTCCCAAAAATGTATTTATACAAAATATTGGAGGAAAGTTGGTCGAATAAAAACAAATTTTACTCGACCATTGTCCCATACTCCTTGTTCCTTGTCAAGCAGTTTGGAATGCCATCAAATGGGTTGTTTATAAGTCCATTCAAAGCTTATAGGGACTTTTTAGTTTTTGGACTGTAAATGAAGTCTATCCTTTTTTTTAACAAAAATTCCGTTTTCTTAAAATTTTCTCCCACCTCCCCTGAAAATCAAGACTCTGAGTGAAGAATTCCAATGATAATTCATTTCTATACAAGTTGGACAGTTATTGTCTGTTGACACAATATGGACAATTTGGCCTAACTGACAATGACACGTCACATGAATTTATTACGGCCATCTTAGTTATAACACCCCCCTCAAGTTGGAGCATGTGTGACGCCCAACTTGCCTAATAACAATGAAAGCTGATCAGCACCCAAATCTTTGGTGAGGAGATCAATTGGTTGACACATGGGTATCAAGATGATGAAGTTCAATTTCTTTGTTTTGTACGTGTTCACGTACGAAGTGGCAATCAATATCGATCTGATGGAAGACAGGATTAGTGACAATGTAAATGTGAAGTCTAACTGTCACAAATTGCAGAGGCTGACCAAGAGGTATGACAAGATCATGAAGAACTCGTTGGAGCCACAATAGCTCATTTGTAGCTACAGCAGCCATGGCTGGGCTCGATATTCTGCATCAACGGATGAGCGATAAACAGTTGTCTGCTTCTTTGTTTTTCAAGAGATGTGTGAGCAGCCAAGCATTGTCATATAACCAGTTGTGGACCATCGGTAGTGAAGAAAATGCTTTGAATGGGATTAGATTTAATGTAGCGCAGGATTCACTTTGCTGCTTGCATGTGTTCCTCACGTAGAGGGTTCATGAATTGAGTGAGGATATGGATATGGACATGGTAGCCCAAATCAGGTCAGGCCGTGTTATGGTCAAATAAACCAATCGACCTACTAGGCGCCTGTATTTAGCCGGATCATCAAGTAATAGGCTATCCATATTAACCAAGTGTCATTGTTGTTCCATTGGGTGTGAGACTAGTTTACGGTCAAGCATCCCTATTTCAGTTAAGATATCTAAAGCATATGAAGATCCCAGAGGATAATCTGGAAATTTCAAGACCCTAAAAATATCGTAGTGGGCCCAGATCTTTCAAGCGGAAGCAATCATGCAAATAGACCTTGAAAGAATTGGTCCCTGTTGCATCATCCCCTGTGATGTACAAAAATTGTAACATAAGATCCTTCCACCTTGGATGTAAACAAGGAATAGTCAGTCACTGATTGTACAAAACCAATATGCTTGAGTGTAGCTGCAAATTAACACTAGGATGCTTGCTTGAAGCCATACAATGATTTGTGGAGTTTGCAAACCTTATTTTTCTCATGTTTAGGAAATCTAGGAGGAATTGTCATATAAACTTCTTCATTCAACTGGTGAAGTTCCCAACCCCAAACTGCAACAAGGGAAGTAAACAATGGAGCGTGACAAGCTTGGCCACGAGAGCATATGTGCCATGATAATCGTGCCCTTCTACTTGAGTATACCCCTTATTAACCACGCCTTATAGCGTTCAATAGTATCATCAATCCGGTATTTGAGTTTATAGACCCACTTAGAACCAATGGGTCGCTTTCCAGGTGAAGATGCTTGATTTCAAGTGAAACAATTTCTTCATGCATGGCATTACACCAATTTGGGTCTTTGGTTGCTTGTAAATATGTAACGGGTTCACTCAAGTGATCCGGCCGACAGATGACAGACGAAGATAGTGAGGTGGGAAATTGACAGATATAATCTTTGTAGGTGAGAAGGAAGCTTCTTGGTTCGGGTGGGCCTAGTAATCCCAGCTGGTTGGTCAGTGGTGGCAGTAGGTTGGCTACTCGTAATAGTATTTTCAGTTTGATCAGTTGTGACGATGGGCTGATGGAATGTAGTGGTAAATTTATTGATAGTGGTGTTGTCAATGGGCTGGTTGATGGGCTCCAAGAGGTGTCAATGCTTTCTTTCAACATAAGACCAGAGAGGAATTCTTTCCTATTGTCGGATTGAGTGTGAATATGTTACAAAATGCTACTACAAGAAGATGATATGTTTCAGACTTTTGCTTCATGAGGAATACCCATGTTGAACGGATGTAAGCATCGACTATGGTTGTTATTGTTGACTGTAACTAAATGCAAGTATGTTATTGTTGGCAAAGGAGGTCCTTAAAGGGTACAAACCATCACCCAATTCTGCCTTGCTAATCGGAGTCTTCGAGACTCGGTCCTGCAATGAACAACAGGTAGAAGAGAACACAGCAATACAGTCCAATTGAATTGAATGGTGAGCTTGCTGATTGACGGTAAATTATATTTGAATCCAACAACATAAAGCACATCGGGAACAACAACGACAGGAGTAAGCAAGAAGGAGCCTATGTGCGTAACTTTAAGAGTTTCACCATTAGGAAGCAAAACCAGACGATGAACAGATAGAGGCTCACAATGGCTGAGGTATGATGTGTTTGAACCCACGTTGTCTGAGGCACCACTGTCTAAATCCAACAAATACAAGTATCAAGAGATAAGAAGGGCATTACCAAATGTAGTTGAGGCACAGATTGGTTGCTTTTCAGCCTTCAGCAATCAGATTAACTGGACATATTGATCAGCTGTCAAACCAGCCACTAGGGATGTTGCAGAATGATTAGTTTTGTCAGCATTGGCACAGGCTACAATTTGAGTTCCAGAACGAGGCCAATCTTTTTGCAGTAATCACATCGTGGTTTTGGGCGAGTGTTGGTAGTATTATCCTTATTCAAAAACAGGGGTCAATTGACAGATGCGAATGAGTTGGTGACAATGTTTTGGTCCCATATCCTATTGTGAAAAGGACCACTTAGAGCATTCAGGTGTACTCATGACAACCCTAACTTGGTGGCATTTTCAAAACAGTAGGCATTGGTCTATTCCATATAAGTGTACTTTGTAATTAAGTATTGATGTTATTTGGCCTAGAGCTAGGGTTATGAGACCCATAGAACAGTCGAAGGCCTAATAACTAAGTACAATTGCTCATGTTCAAGGAATAGGGATAACAATTGAATGGGTTCCACCATAGAGATTAACAACACGAAGATGGTAGCTGGCTTATTGGCAAGTCTTTTTGGTTGGTTGTAGCAGAGAACTTTGATCCAATCCTGCCTTTACCATGGTAAAGGTGAGATAAATATTATTATAATTAAGAATTTAACTACGATGATATTGGCCTTGGCCGCATATTAAATCAAGATTCCAATAAATCAGATTAAAAATATCACATGGTATACTAACTTTTCATTAATTTACATTTCACGAAGTATCAATAAAATTTTAACAATGTTAAATATGTAATTTGTAACGTGTCAATTTATCATATCATTCATTCACATTCTTTGTTGCATGTTGCACTTGATGCATCATAGGCTTTGCCTACAATTAATTCAATATGAATAATAAGTGCGTAGGCACGATTGATTGTTGAAAGTGGATCAGAAGCAAGGATGATTGATTGCATACTAGCCCATCAAGAATTGACAGAGCTTGTCTTTCTCTCATTCGGCTGCCAATTCCTTTGCAGCTCCACAAGTACAATCCGATGTGGTAGACAACATCCCAAATTCATCCCATAATTCTTTCATTTTGGTGAAATAAGAAGCAACCAAAAGCTCATTTTGATTCCGGGGAGACAGATCAATCTTGAGCTAGTATACTCAAGGTGCATTATCTTGGGAAAACCGTTCATCAGGTCCTTCCAAATTTCTCTAGCCGTATCAGCATAAGCTACGCTCTCATGGAGCTCTCGAGCTAGGGAATTGAAAATCCATGATATGACCATGGAATTACATTTTATCCTTACTCTGTCTTCAGGGAAGGGTCTGGTCGAATTAACGTGCCCATCTAGCATCTAGCAGGTAAAATTTGTTCTTTGCTCTCAACGCATTTTGCATCGTGTGTTGTCAATGTTGGGTAGTTTCTCCGGTGAGGAGGCATGATACAAGAACAGCACCAAGGTTATCTAACAGGTGCAAGAAATACGGAGAGGATGGATCTAGATCTCTGACCACGACAAGGGAGAGTTTCAAACTTCAAAAAGACAAGGTATCAAGAACGGTGATACTGTAGTTCAGCAGCGCCAGAGACAAGGAACAAAGACGTTGCAGTTCACCGGCGTCAGAGACGAAGACCACCTGATGGAGAACATTCGTGGGAGACATACGAAAACACCCTGACCTGGTCAGGCTCTAATACCATGAAAATCAAGACTCGGTGAAGAATTTGAATGATAATTCAATTTTGTACAGCTGAGATGTATATATACATGTCGATACAAGTGGACAGCTGTCTTGGACAATTTGGCCTAATTGACATGACACGTCACTTGAGCTTGTTAACCCCGCCCCCCCCCCCCTTTACCTTTTCTTTCTTTCTTGTTCTGTTTTTTGGAAGGTTAACCTAATACATGCATACCTACAAGTTGTTGACACAACTTGTTCTGTTTTCAAGTACAGGAAAATATAACACTTGGGGACCATTTGATGACAGATGAAGTTGCTGATAATCCACCTAACTTCATCAAGAAGCCCACAAACTCCTTAGATCACTAAAAGACAAAACAATAAGCTTTTCAGTTCAGCCGCTTCGGCTGTCACCAAACAGCCACTTACACCAAATTATAAAATAAAACTTGTTATAGCAATCATTTGTGGCTTAAAGTATATAATACGTAATACATTTATTTCCACCATTAGTTTTAGTTGTTAAAGACCTACACAAGTTGCTGCTGCTGCTGCTGGTCCTTGGGTCGGGGCAGAACTCAAAACTCATCTTTCACCTGCTAATCTCATGCAATGTGGAAAAAGAATATTTAATTTAAGCTTTCTTTTATAAAATTGGAATCTAAGTTGCTAGCTTAGCATAACCCAAGATGCATGGCTTTAAGCTCCATAACTCAGCTTATAGGGAAGCAGCCAAGTGGAGTATCACTTAGTTGAGCTAACTCACTAGTAACAAAAATGAGATAAACTAAAGGTTAAAACCAGTGAAATTTGCAATATCTTAAAAATAATAGAAATAAAAACACAGATTTTGAATTACTTCTGTCTATTCCATCCTTCATATATTAAAAAACCCACTCTGTCCAAATTGTCCTCTCACTGATTCAGAATCACATTAATAAACAGAATATTTCTTTGTCTAGCTTTGCTTACAAACAATCATTAGACTCAACTATCAGAACCACTTGGAGATTATATAACCCAGCAACAGTAGAAAGTACAAAGAGCTGCTTTTTTAGAGGGCAATGATGTTTTTGGCACATGACATGTACAGTCCAATATTGAATGCTAACTGTGGAGGTTGGAGGCCGTACACATAAACAAATAGTCTATTATCTAATTCAACTCCGACAGTCCCACAGGTGCAATGTGTATTATCATAATCCCCATTAGTCCTTTTAGAGAAGCAGAATACCCAAAATAAGAAGGTTAAATCTGGAGGCCCTTGGATTCAAGGATTAGTGGTGTAGAATTTGTGAATTGTCATTAAGAATTATTCCAACTGTGAACAGAGAGATGTGAACCCAAGATCTAATACATCCTTAGACCCCTAATGAAACCACATCCAAGAGTATCCAACCATGTATTTGGTATGGATTACCTCTCTGGAACTTGTCAGGATAGGACTATTATTTTCCAAATTCCTTGGGATTTTCAAACTGACTAGAAAGTTTATCCAGTCAGGTTGGTCTATCTTTGAATTTCTGAAACATGAAAAAAATGGGAAATAACATAACCCAAACTGAATGAAAAAGACTGAATTCCCAGACAGATTCAGAAAACAAATCCTTTTCAGGTACAGGTCAAGTAGAACATCTTTTGTGAAACTTCCAAATGTAATAGATAGGAGTCACTGCAAGGATTGAGGTAAGGTTCAGTATTGCCTGGTTACAGTAAATTAAGTTTCCAGAAGCACATAATAGAGACAGCAAGAGGTCCCTCAAAATAAGACAACGGCAGGTCAGCAGCAGAAAAATAAAGATAGTGGAAGCAACCTAACAAAATGTGTATTGTAAATGCAAATATTTATATACTTGGTGGGAAAATCAAATATTTAAACAATACAAACATGAAAATTTGTGGCATAAAAGAAATTGAGGTTGGTAAGACCACCATGAATTTAAGTAATAATCACGGTACAGAAATAGAGAAAAAAAAAATTGAAAATAACGTACATCTTCATCACAACCAACCTGTCAATTCAACAAGAGCCTCTTGGACCAGCTGCTCCAGCATCTCTCCCTCTATTTGCTTCCCTATTGTATCTACTTCCAACCTCATGACATCCTCCCACCCCCTTCCTGCCACCTCCTTTCTCACAACCTTCTCCACCACCAGGCTGGTGCTGTCCCCGGTTTCAGCTGAATAGCATCTTCCCTCACTGCTATTATACAACTTCTTCACACAGCTCCATACTTTGTCCACAGTCACTGGTGCATCTACTGAAGCCCTACTTTGGAAAGTGCTACACATCCTCACCCATGGGCTCACTTCTGATGAATATCCCATCATATCGACCAGGGCTGCATTGACACAGTCAAATAACAGTCTCTTGTTTGATCTTCTCTGTCTGTGCTTTGCTTCATGCAAAATTTCCTTATCATTATGGAGACTGATACATTTTTCAATCAATGATGGATCCAATGGACTTTCTGGTGAATGCCATCTGGATATTATCATATCTGCCTGTTCCTCATGGTCCAGGCCTGCAGTTGAAAGTAATGCCTGGAAAAATAAAAATTGATCTTGTTCTTCCTCTGCCTCAGAGAGAAACCTAGAAAAGTTTAATGAATTTGGCCTGGAAGCTATTAAGCAAGAATCATCCCAAGACAGGGTCCGTGCAACTGATCCTATTGGTGGGGATTTGTCAATTAAGTTTGATCTAAGAGGGTGAAAGTTCACAGATGGCCCTGTTGCAAATAAGGCAATGCACAAGGTTAGATTAGGTAATAAAGGATTAACTTGTTACCATGGGAGAATCTCAACAACTTACCCTGGTGGTCAGAGTTGACATTTCCAGAGAGCTGTGAAGTTGTGTCTGCATCGTCTTCAAATGGTGCTTCCAACACTGAAATAGGGCTTGGTTGTTCCTGGTTTGCTAGAGATGCTGCCTATAATGTTAAAAAGATCTCACTAATTAGGCAAATTCTTTTTTGAAGAGTAAATAAAAAGAATTTATTAAAATAATAACAGGTACAAGCTGTTTAGGTGTCTAGATAACAGCCTGCAAATCAAAGGAAACATACATCAAAATTCAGTTCAGCCTAACGTGAATTTTCTCTAATTTTCTTAGAGATATTGTCAACTTTAATTTTCTCTAAAATTCAGTTCAGTCTAGATAACAGCCTGCAAATCAAAGCAAATCAAAGGAAGCATAATATAAGCAGATATTGTCAACTTTAATTTTCTTAGAATGAATAACATACAAGTGGTCAGTGCAGACTAGTGGAAGAATGTTTTGTTGATACAAAGATAGCAATCAAGGTTCTCAAAACATATATTCTAGGTATCTAAATATAATGGAAAAAAGGTCATTGATTGCTGAGGAGCATGTATTGAACCTTGAATAACACAACAATAAGAGCAAGCAACAGGGAAGTTGCATACCTCGTATGTGAAACTGCCTTGTTTTGTTCCTACACAGTTGGAAGCCGATGAGGAAGTATGGTTTGACAACACTCTTAAGTTAGATGATAAGCCACCTCCAAGTCCATTATTAGTAACACATTGTGGAATATCATCACTTCTTCCTGGCGAAAGCTGCTTTGCAACCCCTGGTGTCTCTGCAAGGGTAGACTGAGAATGACCTTGAGAGCCAGCCAAGGGAGATGCACAAGATTTTTCTTTGCATGGTTTCTTATTCCTTGAAAAAACTAAGCTAAAAATTTTTCCCTTGAATGATGATATCCCTCCCTTTGACTTTGACTCTTCCTTGGGAACAATTGATTTACCAATATTGGGATCTGGAAATTCAACATTTAGCTCCATACCATAAGCTGTAGAGGAAGCAGGTACTGATCTTGACCTTGGTAGAACTTCGGGAGATACCTCCACACCTTCATTCCTATTCCTGATACCTGATAAACATGATGTTAGTGTCATCAGATCTTGTTCATCACCACAGGATCTGCTGCTAATGGCACTAAGCCCCCCATCAGGATCATCTTCACCAGATCTTATAGAACTCTTTGTTTCAGAAAGAGCAAGCATCTCACCCAATGTACTAGAACTTCTCCGTAATTGTTTTTGCTCTTGGCCACTTCCATTTGATGCCATCATGGCCCATCTTTCTGAAAGCCGCTTCTTTGCTTCCTTGCAAACTGATGACTCTGGAGAATAGGATGCTCGGCTGAAGGAAGAAGACGAGTAGGGACTATCAAACCTGTTGATGTAATCCCATGTATGCCTTGATGTTGGTGTCATGACCTCTGAATCACTGAGATTTCCTTCCTCTACATACTCGTTTGCTGACCTATTGAATGAGCTCTCATCTCCAATGTATCCATTGGAAAACACAGAGGACATCAAAGTCTCATCCCTCCGGTGACTGCTCAAATTTTCACGCATCTGTCGTGTGATCTCCTTTGCTACTTCTCTTGATCCTCTTGCCTCGTCATCTTCTGGTTCCACACAGAAGTCTTTATTTTGTGTCAACCTCGGTGAAGAGGGAGGAGAAGAAACAAGAGCTTTAATGTCATGGGTCTTCCCAGGACTAGGTTTTAAGACCACTATCCGTGTTGGTTGAGCAGAAACATCAACCTTTTGATTGGTATACATAGGATTGCAGCTAGACTTGTCTTTGTCCCACTTATTTGCTTCAAACACTTGCATTTGTTTCCTTATTTGTCTATCATCCTTCTTCTCTTGCTCAGCAAATATGCTATTTTCCAAGGTCTTAGAAGGTCTTAGGACTGTTATGCGTTTTGTCTCAGGAGGTGGTGGAATAGACTGTAGCTCACACAGACGTTGTGCAAACAGTGAATTTGGTTCTTGCAAAAACTTGAGGAATAACTCCTTGTTGGCACTCAGAACCTCCAATGCATCTTGGAATTCCTTAGACTGGCGGAGGTTTTCATCAGTGGCAAGACGTTTGGCTTCAATGAACTTCTGACGGACAAGATCCATCTTTTTCTCATTTAGATTTTCATTATATCTTCCCTTTTGTGGAGATTTATCCATAGTGTTTTTGCCTTTTGGTGATTGCTGCCAGACTTCATAAACATCTTTGTACTCTTTCTGCTCCTGAACTAGACGAGTCTCATGTTGAATTTGCCTCTCTTGGTGCTGATATTTCAGCATTGTCCCTGGTTGAGTAAAAGAATTTGGTAAATAACCTTTTGCTCGGCTTCTCTCTACTGTTGAGTCAGGATGATTTCCTGGAAGTGCATCCAGCCCCATCAACTTGGCAACCACACCAGGCGGCTTTTCCTTAGACTCTGTTTCTTTTGACATTTCTTGGGCTATAAGCATCTTCATGGGTGTTCCCCTTGATTTCTTGCTTGAAGAAGTCCTACTCAACTCGTATCCTATCTGTATGTCCCCAAACAGAACGCATTCTGAGTCAAGATACCATTGCCTTTGGCCATGTGATTTATGATATTATATTGAGTTCCCAAGATAAATAATCATTTTTTGAGAAAAGGAAAAGTTTATTTCCCAAGATAAATCAAGTCATAATTGGTTTTAATAATATACAATTATGGTTCACTGAAATGAGGTTTCAGAAAGCTTACTAGATTATCCTCCATCTGATCTCTGATGGGATCCGACTTCTCTGATCGACTTCTAGGAAGAAAATATCCTGCTCATTAATCAGATTTACATCAAGAACCAATGGAAGATGCTAGCACATAAATATAAAACCAGCAATTCAGAAAAGACATTAATGTGTAACTCCTTTTTTTCCTCAGAAAAGGTGTAGTCTTCTCTAGAAAGGGAATAGTTATTAACTTTTATATCATGAAAATAGAAACTATGTACTACAGACCTTTGAATATCAGCAAGTATATCAGAAATATTGATTAATATCTGTCCAGCCATTTGACATATTTAAGGAATATATAGAAATTGAATTTTTTAATACATACATGTGACACTTAGGAGAAAGGAATTATATAAATTCTTCACAATTTTTTAAATCGTGTCTAATATATGCACCTGACAGGCCAAATCCAACTATAACATGCAAATCAGAAATCCTATGGACAGTAAGGGGCTCCTAGAAATAAGTAATTCTTCATCTAATGGTGAAACTTTCAAGCGACACATTACAGTTCTATTGTCATCAATCCAAAAAAAAAAGGAAGGCATAGTTTCTTGTTTTAATCAATATTGAAGATAATTTTTGTTTATTTATATCTGCATGATTATGTTGTGGCTTACCTAATGCTCTCTATCTGTTAGAAAAATAAAAAGTTCATACAGAAACTATGACAAAAACAGCTACCGTCAAGCCAAATTTGAAAACTATAGACATAAATGAACACAGTGATAGGATTCAGCTTCCTTGAAGTCCACAACATCAAAGGTAAAAGGAAATAAATATATGCAGAGATTACCATCTCGATGTGCTTTCTCTGTAAGCAGCTTGTTTCCAGGTATGCCTGCACTCAAATCAAAGAAATTCACCATTCTTCCCATGCATCCGGGAAATGGCTTATCTAGATCACGAGCTCTTCTATTTTGCATCCCGTTCATATTCATTTCAGCACCTGAGACCAAGATATCACAAAAACAACCCCATTCCACAACTGGAGCAGACCTGTAGCAGAGAAGGATAAGTTAACAAAAACAAAGGCAAAAAAACAAGCTCACACATGTCATCGAACTCTACTTGTCAAGCATCGTGTCAAGAAACAGGAGAGAAACCCAAACAGACAAGGAAAGAACTCCATCAGTAGCATTTACCCACCTTAAAAACTAGGCGAAAAGAATTAAATAGAAAAAAAGAAAATGAGCAGATAGCTGAGAGCTGAGAAGAACCAAATGGTAGATTGAAATGGGGAAACTAGTAAAACTAAAACAGCAGTAATTTTACATAAAAGAGGAACTACTTTTCAAGTCTAGGAACAAGCATAGGGATTCCCAAAAAGATCGATAGAATCTAAAAAGAGGGTATACGCTTGAATGAAACATAAAGCACAGCTGATACTTAGTAGTAAAACCCTTAATTTCTAATTCCCGCAACTTTAGCCAAAATTAATCAGGCAAGTTCTCACGATCCACTTATTACCGGTCTTAATTGAAGCCTAGCCACAAGAACGCATTAGAAATAGTGAAAGAAGAGAAAATTGAAAGAAGAATAAGAATTCGCTTTCACTAAAACGAACCAAACTCAATCAGAATCTATGACCATTTTTTCCTTTAAAAAATGCTGCAAATTTACATGAGAAAACCACATCATGGCCATAAAAAGAGCTAATTGAACTAAAATGCAGAAAAGAAAACTAAATAAATCGGCAAAATCACGTACATTCATCCAAAATGAGGCTAACTGCACCAATATCAACACTCGAAGCCTCAAAGAGAAAAAAAAAATAATAATAATAAAGGATCTTTACAACAGACAAGACCCCATCGATAAAAAAAGTTCGCAATTACCGTAAAAGGGAGGGAATAAACCAAATGAGCACCTCAAAAGTAACTAGATTCAAAACCAGAAGCAGAATCTAAGCCGAAGATCACCTATTAAGTAAAAGCAGAGATAATTACCTAAAAAGACGCATAGTCAAGCAAATGAAAACAATTAATGAATTAAACACTAGATTCAGCCCGAAAAAGCAGAATTCAACTCAAAAAATCACTCCAAAAAGCTGCGGAAAGCATCTCAAAGAATAAGAATCAATTCCTGTACAACAGAAAAAACGAACTCCACTTCGAAAAACGAGATCGGATGATAGGGAGAGGGAGAGAGACAGAAGAGCGAAAAGGAGGAACAAAAGGGAAAAAACTCCTGATCATCCTAAGAGGAATCACATAGCCCAATCCATATCTGACAAAAACAAAAGGTCAAAAATCTCTCAGGGCGCGAGAGAAAGAGAGAATGCGACCTTGTACAACAGGATCTCGGTTACGACGCCTCGGAGTCGCCGGAGCCTGACACTCCGGTACATCAGTACGAGAAACTAAGCCGGAGATTCACCGGATTTACGGAGGTCGATGGTAAGAAGTTGCATGATGTGTTTCATGTGAGACAATGAAGTTATCGCTTATTCTTCTTCTCCCACCGACTTTCTCGGACTCAAAAGCTCCTCATCTGAGAGAGAGAGAGAGTAAAAGAAATACTGTAACGCGAAAAACCAGAAAAGAGAGTGAGAAGCAGAGAAAATTAAAACAGAGAAGATAATGGGAACTTTAGTATCTGAACTTTGGGGGTAGTGTCAATCAAACGTGTCACTTTAATACTCAAGCTTTTAAAAAGTATCAAGTTAATCCAAAACCATTAACGGACGTTAAATATCATGTAGAAGGATAAAAATGTTCCTCATCTGTTTGCACGTTAAAAATGTTCTTTCTCTTCTTCTTACAAAGATATTCCTGGTTCTCTGTTCGGACAGTTCGAAGGTAACCCCGAACCTCAAGTTGGTGTAGTTTCCAAGTTCTGAAGGTATAATACCATTTAATACATTTTTCCGACAAGTCAAGTACTTGTAGCCTAGTTAGCGTATGATGGGCATCGTTGTTGTTGTTCTAGAAAACGGTGCCACATCAGTGTCATATAAGAAAAATTGGTGTTCTAGAAAACGGTCAATCTGTTGAGGACTATTTTTTCATAGAAAATAATGTTCTAAAACATACCTTAGAAATCGAGAAGACATGGATTTGAGCAATGTCAAATTTGATATTTCCTGTAACTGTACTCCTTGCAACCAACATGACAGTGATGTAGATATGGATAACGAGTAAAAGTGCAACAAACGTTTCCTGGAGAATTGATACTAAACAGAAAAGGTTGCTGCACCATTTTCTCAACCCACACATCAGCTGCATCTGTAGTATATACTTAAATTGCCAACGCTCAAAGGATCACTCCTGTGATTGTTGCAACAATCATTTGAGCTTAACTTGAACAACAATCATTTGAAGACAGACTCCGGGGAGAGCTCACCCAACAACTGATTACCACTGAGATTTATGTACAGAAGCTTTGGGTGTACTCCGAAGCCTTTGATATGTTCCCAATGAGCTGGTTTCCTTCAAGCCCCTGACTCTAACTAGTTATGAGCAATTGCGCAAGCAATCAGGTAATGGCCCTGTGAAATGGTGGTTGTTGATTGTCAAATGGTAGACAGAAAAGCCATTACATAATCCCGGCGGTAACTCACCGGAAAAGCTAACATAAGCCAAATTACTACGCTGTCAAAATTCATTCGGAATGCTACCCGAAAAATTGTTGGAAAACAAGGAGAGTGTGTCAAGATATTCAAGGCGAGAGGTGGTGTCTGGCACCTCTCCCTACAATTGATTCGTGTTGAGACCAAGCGTCCGTAATGATGACATGTTACCAATCTCCAGCGGAATCGTTCCAGTCAAATTGTTGTAGAAAAGCTGTAAGAAATCAAGCTTTGATAGATTTCCAATCGTGCGAGGTATATGACCTATGATTGTGAGAGCATTCACCATGGGTCTAGTTGTTGCAAGTTTTTTAGGTTTCCAATCTCTAGGGGTATCACACTTGAGAAGTGATTATTGTAGAGGAAGAGGACAGTGAGATTTGTCAATCTACCAATATTAGGAGGAATTTTTCCCGTAAAGTTATTATTCTAGAGTTGCAAAGATGTTAATGGCGTCCACTTTGTAATGAAGGGTGGATAGAAGTAGAGGTGTAAATTGGGCCCTGCCGCTCGTGGCTTGGCACAAATTTGGACCGGTCTGGCATGATCATGCAGATCATGCTGTCTGGGGTTTTAGGTCCACGGGCCGGTATGGCACAACACAACTAAGCAGGCCATGTCGCTTGTGGTCCGCGGTATATATATATACATATTATATATTTGTATAATAAGATATAGTATATAATATATTAATAAAATAAATATTTTTTTAATTTTATTATTCTAATTTATTTAATTATTGTATATATAAGCAATTGTGTATTTCATATAAAATTAAAATTTTAAGTTTTTTTATCAATTTTTTTAAATAAATAGCTTTGGCCCGATGCACAGCCCAACCTGACCCAAGGCTTGGCCCACGAGTCAGTCTGGCCCGCACAGGCCACGACCCCCAAAAATTTCATCGGGGAGGGCAGCATGGCCCGTAATAGCCCGTAGGGCAGCACGGCACGGCCCACACTTTTCATGGGCTGCCCACGGGCCATGCTATGCCGGATCGGCATGGCCCACTTTACACCTCTAGATAAAAGGTGACCCCAAACCTCAGTTGCTTCTTCTTCTTATTATTACAAAACTGTCATGGATGCTTCAAGGTCACCTTCGATCTGTCCAAAGAAAGAATTAAAAACACCTTTGTAGGAAGAAGAAGAAAAAGAGAGTACTCTGATTCAACCGGGAGAAAAGAGAAAAGTAGAAAAGGGGAAAGAGGGTTCGAAATGTGAGGGGGCTAATTTAATTTTTGTCATTTTGTTCCCTGGTTCAACCGCATACCCAATTAACGGCCAAAACCCCGTTAAAGTTAGTCCATCTATACTTAGTAGACCTGTTCATGGGTCGGATAGCCCGATGGCCCGACCTAGCCTGGCCCGTACCCTGGTCGGGCTTGGTCATGTAATTAGGCCTGCGGGCCTGACCTTGGGCCTAATACAGTAAGCCCGATTGTATTTCGGGCCGGGCTCGGGATTTGTCAAAAAAGCCTAGCCCAAGCCTGGCCTAACCCGACTCAGCATTATATATTTTATAAAATATATAATATGTATTTTATATATTATATAAATAATATAATATTTTATTAATATATATATATATAAATATTTATAATTTAATATATATATTTTTATTCTTTTCTTTATAATTTATCTCTCTCTATTCAGCTGCTTCAACAGTAGTAATAGTAACAATATGGGCTGAATTTCGGGCTCGGGCCCAAGTTGTAGGCCTGATGGTCGGGCCGAGCTCGGGCTCAGGCCTTAAAAAAATCTATTAATATAGAGTGAAAGCTCGGCCTGAGCCTGGCCAGCTCGACCCATGAACATGTCTAATACTTAGGCAATTTGGTCTCATTGGCGGGTTCACATGTTTCGTGAATCCACGGATTCATAGGATGGGGACTCGTATTAATCATGCTTTGAAAAGTCCAGATCTCCTACCCACAAAAACTCTGCCTACATTTATTGCAGCTATATATGGAGAACAATATGGTTTAATCTTCTGCTTTGAAAGCATAATTATTTAATAAAATTAAGATTATTAATTTGATTATTTATGGTTTAATTGTTGATTAAAATATAATTAAATATTTTAAGCAAGCAGAGAGCGAGAAAGGGCGTCCCGTCCGTTCAAAATTCGCATTCTGCTTCCCATAGCACATCCCAACCGTGCATAGGGGACACTTCCCAATGAAAACTGTGGGAGATATTCCCAATGCACGCTGAGATGTGCATGTTGGGCGCGGGTGGGGCGCTCTGTATGGAGCAGATGCGAATTCGTCCGTTCACTGAAGTTACGTCCTTGTCCTTGTAAACTGTAAGCGGGAATCAAATTAATAGGTAGAATTACCGTTGGCTTAGATGACGGAATTGCCCTTGCATTTTGAATGGAATCACGAACGTGTACACATGACACCATAGTAACACCAACACATATTAGACTCATCTATATGCCAATCTGGACCGTACAATTTGGTGGGACTGGATCTTATACTTCTTATCTAATGATGCTTTCTTAGCCATTCATTATTCCCTTTGGGCCCCATGTCACATCTTTTGGACTACCTCAAATGGTACAGTCGGGTTCAGATATCCATGTAACCATAATCGGGTCGAATAATGATCTGTTTGCTAATTGGATCGATTTTGGATATAACCTGATCATAAACTAGGGTGCAAATGTGCAACCCAATTTGATTGCCATTTTTATAATTAACATTCTTTAAGATTTGATATTTTCTTTTTATGGTATATTTATATTTTTATTTCCTTTTCATAGATTCATTCTATTTTTATACCCCTAATATGAAAATGGGTCAAATTTAGATATTTTATTATCTTATTGGATCAAATTCATATATAGCTCAAACCAATTGAGGGATAGCTTAGTTGGTGCGTTGGATGAATTGTCCGAGTAGTGGTGTAGTTTTGATTACATGATTGCTTATATGAGCTTTGTTGATATGATGTTGTATTGTAGGTAGTGATCAATAATTTTTGAATTGGCTTAATTCAACTGCTTATTGATTTGCTTTTTAGCAGATATAGTAGTAAGCCAAACATGTCATTCATCAATTAAGGAGTTTACACCCCACATAATTACTTATTCACTAAAAGACAAATAGATAAGCAATTCAATTCAGCCAAATCAATCATCATCAAATGGTTCCTTAAAAGCATTAAACAGGGTCATAATTTAATTCGGAATTTCTTATTGGATTGGATTCGGATAATACCCTATTCAAATTCAATTTGAATTTTTTTTAAGCCCGACCATAAAACTACTGAATTGATCATGTGATTACAACAATTCAATCTCCATGTCTAAGGGTTGTTTGGTAATTGCTGAATTGGCTGAACTCAGTTGCTTATTGATTTGCTTTTTAGTGGATATAATAATCATGCAATAAAATATTCATGAATAGAGTAGTGACCCCAGCATGTCATTCATCAATTAAGGAACTTACGCCCCACTTAATTACTTATTCATTAAGGCTGTGTTTGGTTTGAAGGAAAAGTAGGGAAAAGGAAATGTAAGGAAACCTTTACAAAATATGTATAGGTTTCCTTATATTTCCCTTCCTTTCCTTACCTTTTCCTTTAAACCAAACATAGCCTAAAAGACAAATAGATAAACAATTCAGTTCAGCCAAACTAACCATCATCAAATGGTTCCTTAAGGCAGTGCTTGGTTTGAAGGAAAAAGTAGGGGAAAGGAAGGGAAGGGTAAGGAAACCTTTATAAACCTTGTAAAGCCTTCCTTGTCTTTCCCTTTCTTTTTTTACCTTTTCCTTCAAATCAAACATAGCCTAAAAGCATTAAACAGGGTCATAGTTTAACTCGTAACTTTAGATGCTTATTGGATTGAATTCAGAGATACCCTTATTGAAATTCAATTTGACCTTTTTTTTCGGCAGCACGACAATAAAACTATTAACTTGATCAAGTGATTACTACAATTCAGTCTTCATGTCTAAGGGCTGTTTGGTAATTGCTGAATTGGCTGAACTCAATTGCTTATTGATTTGTTTTTTAGTGGATAAATAGTCATGCAATAAAATA
>NW_010729109.1:1013061-1027482 GCF_000365185.1 Nelumbo nucifera
CAATTGCTTATTGATTTGTTTTTTAGTGGATAAATAGTCATGCAATAAAATATTGATGGATAGAGTAGTGATCCCAACATGTCATTTAACAATCACGGAACTTACACCACACTAAATTGCTTATTCACTAAAAGACAAATAGATAAGCAATTCAGTTCAGCCAAATCAACCAATCAAACGGTTTCCTCAAATCATTGAACAAAATTCTAATTTAACTCAGAATTTTATTTCTTTACATCCGTTTGGTGGCAAGAGAGTGAGGATTTTGAGGGATATGTAGTTTGCTATCAGGACAGAACTGAGATTAGGGTAAAGAAGTTCAACCTAGCACAATAAACCAAGCCTTTCAGGTTCATTTTTGGCTGGCGTGGGGCCAAGAAAACTGGTGCCCCACTAAACCCTTTCTTTTTTTTTTTTTTGGAACTCTGATTTTCACTTTTCCCCATTGAAAAGAAAATTGGTCAATGCATCCATGCAGAAGCGCCAAACCAACATCCAAGCATGGTGTGAGAGTGAGACGAGCTGATTCACGGGGGGCCACCAAGAATCCTCAGTGAAATCTCTACCCACCTTTTATTATAATGTAGAATTGACTATGTCTTTTATGTTGGAGACATTCCTTAAAAACAAAATACATACAGTAGACTCTCTAATAATTTTCATCTCTCTCAATCATCTTTCATAGAAGTAATTGAAAATACTGATTTGTTAATGGAATGGAAGTAGAATGCAAAGTGATCAAGTGAAGTTAGGAATTCATTATAAAGTATAAACCATCGAGGTTGTGTTTGGATCAGCATGGAATTGGAATTTTGGAAGGATAATAGAAGGGTTATATTTGGAATTTATGCTACTTAATATATGTGTAAAATTTATGTTATTCGGATCATCTGCCAACAAGATACGTTCCAATACCCTTCCAACATGAACTGCTACCACACATCTCAATCTCATACATGGTGGATCCTAGTTTTTTAATGGGTCCCAGTTTCTTAGTGAGATGGCAGTGTTAGATCATGTTGGAAGAGTTAGCGCGAGATCCCAACTATTTATATGTGGGTGTATGCTGGCCTAGGCTATGCTTGGACACAAACCTAAGCCCAAGCCTGGATGTTTTCAGGCTGAACTAGGCTAGGCTATAAATGATAATCCCTAACTTGGGTCAGACTGTTTAGGTCCAGGCCCGGCATGGGCTCTCTCTTTTATCATATCTGCTAAGCCCGGCCATGATCATCCCAGTACTCTCTAGAAATCTCCATTCTGAAAAAGAACCGGATTAAAAGTGACCCAGATTTTATGGGTGGAAAAAGTTGTGGAATGGAGGGGTGTGAAAGGAATGGAGATTCGTTAAAAGAATTTGGGTAACCCCGAAGTCCGTAGCCGAGCGCCTTAAAAGAGACTGACATGAGAGGACCAAGTGGGCTAGATGACGTGGAGGGGTGGGGACCACCGAGAATAATAAAGAAAGTGATAAGCGGGTTTCGAGGGAGGTTGAAGGCGACAAGTACGACGCGTGACAGGTGGCGTGTCTCCCCTCCAGCATGTTACTGGGCCAATGATGATATGGCACATCAGCCTGACATGTGGGACCCAGGTATACGGATTTTTCGTGATTCGTGATGTATGACAATCGGCCCACTGTATTGCGAGAAGTGTAGACGTCTTGTGTTAACTCACCGGCTCACGTTATCAATCTACGGTGAGTTTCGTTTCGGTTTCGTATCAAGAGCCTCAAAGAATTTAATAAACAAAACAAAGTTTAAAAAAATAACAAAATAAGAATATAAAGCTAATATTCTCCATCCCTGCATCTCAGTAAAATGATAAAATGCCATTCTTCCTATCCGTAAAATCTGAAGTAGACCGCTTTTTTTTTTGAAAAAGTTCTTATAGTTCATCTTTATTCTTTTATTTTTTTTAGTTGTTACCAAAAAAATTATTTTTCATATAGCAGTAGTAGTTATTAGTAATTGATAGATAAATGTTTCATATTTTATTATAAAAATAGTAATAAAATATAATATCAGGCTGGGTGTGGGGGCCTAAAAGCTGTAACACGGCCCAGCCCAGCCTAGCCTGGTCCATGATCATAGACTACAACTTGGGTTCGGCCAACACACAAAAAAAAGGTTAGGGTTGAAAAATGCAAAACCCAATTAGAAATGGGTTGGATAAGGGTTGATGCCTTGAGAAACCCAGCCAAAACAGAACCTAATGTGTTGTACTTGTACACTCTATTATTGAAAAATGTATTGATTTATGTATAGAAATATGTTTATTGTGAGAAGAATAGTGGAGAGGATGGGTGGTGTTTTTTTCCCTAAAATATTACCATAATGTGTATATATAATATGTGAACTTGCATGAATGTGGTTGTGGTAGTTTATCTGTGTATATATTTTCAAGTTAAATAGACAAGTTTCCAACCCATTCCAACCTGATTTCAAGATTCTGTTGGGTCAGGCTTAGGGTTGACCTCAACCCACAGGATAACCTAATCTGGGTTACATCTCTAATTCACGGACAATAGTAGGAATGAAAATGGCATACTTAAATAAGACATACAAGAAGTGGGCCAATCATGAGATGCTATGTCAGCCTGATGCATGGGACCCCGTGCATATAGAGCTGACGAAACACAGGGTGATTGGCCCGATAATTAAATGTTGAACTGTAGAGGACTCGTACTTGTGCAGGAGAGGCATAAAAAACATAGTGCATTGATAAGGTGGGGTGTAGCCCAACAACCTCCTAGTGCCGAGTGCTCAGCTGTTTATGCAAGGGAAGCTCTTTAAATCCTACACTCTTACTAGTACCAACTACCAGATACAAACTGCTGAATCAAGACATCATGGACACTGTATTGCATTCGTCTTCACCTATCAGAATGGAATGGGCCCTCACAATCTCACATGAAACAAAGTTATGATCAAAGCGGTTATTGACACATACTGGTGTTCTGGTACATTAGATGGTTGATGACAAGGTGTTCCATTTTGTTCACTAGTGTTAATGACAGCCAACCCTGCTTCCCAAACTGAACCATGTGAGTTAAGGTTCTACATGAGCCAGAAGAAAAGAATGAGCAATTATTACTTCATGGAGCAAGAAAACACACACTAAAGAAGCAGATGACCAATACTGAAAATGATGTATAGATGTGTATTGATTAAGGGTTGCAATTACATTTTTGTTACTTGACACGGAAAGTAGTTGTAACAACCTTCCAACTGAAAATAGTAAATCTGGTCTACATATTGATAACAGTAAATAGGGTGCTTTTTTTGTCAAGCAAAAGAGAGGGTGTTTGGTGTAGTGTACAGGAAAGGAAAAATTAAGCCAGTTTACTCAGTTGTTTGCAACAAAATCTTTTAATCAAAATGCTTAATGAAAAACATTTCAAAGCATTTGTGAGATAAGAAAGGAACCAGCTTATGTTTTTGTTTTGCCAACACTTACTGTAATATTTTCAATTCTGTTTTTCCTACACCCTTCTGGTCTAGGTCTAGCATCAAGTTTGATGTTCCCTTATCTCTAAGGAGTGCAGGAGATCCATTATTTACCTGACTTTATTTCCTTTCACCCCTTTTTGAAAGAATAGTTCAGAAGCTATTCTATAGATTGCTTGGTAACCATTATTTGACAGATGCATTAAGATCCATGACATTTTGCCGACCATTTGTTTTGGTAATTAGTACCTAAGGCTGTGTTTGGTTGCAGTGCAATTTTATTTGCACTAGTACAAATGCATGGGAGTGCAAATGTAAAAAATGCAAATTCTCGTTTAATTTTGTTTTGGATTTTAATTTATTTTGCTTCATGTCTTAATTTACTACATTTGTATTGCAACCAAACAAAATAAGCTAAAAGTTGAAAACAAAAATAGGTCAGAATTTACACTCAAATCATTTGCACTGCCATGGTTTTGCATCAGTGCAAACTTATTTGCGTTGTAACCAAACACAGCCTTGGCTCAGTTTGGAAGGAGTACAAATACAAATATGTAGAGTATAAAACCTTATATTTTGTATGTATTTGCACTGTACATATTTGTATCCGTACTCTTGCCATTGGAAGGAGTACAAATACAAATATGTAGAGTACAAAACTTTGTATTTTGTATGCATATGCACTGTACATATTTGTATTTGTACTCCTTCCAAACTGAGAGCCTAAATGGAAATATGGAATGATCAATTTAGAATTTTTATTTTCAAAATTTATAGTAACCCATCTCTCCCAATTCCTATTATTAGGCTGGTGATGACCCTTTTATTTCTCAATCTTGTGAGGAGCCTTTAGAGTATAATTTAACATTGACGGGCTAGAAAAGGCTCACATGCTCTCAGTTGTCATGCTATTTGGACTATGATTAGAACTGCAAAGCATATGAACATTCGAGTCCCTCTAAAATGTGATACAAGTGCAACACTCATCTAAAACTTAGCCAGAAGTAATGCCTATCAAAAGCAAAACAAAGAAATTATCAAGCGGGGTGTGGTGATAGAAGATACCTAATACAAATTTTAAACCAGAGCCAATCTTTAGCAAGCCTGAGAAAAATCATGGATCAAAGCTAGGAAGCATCAGATGTATGTCTTCACTATAGTCAGAAGACATTTCTCTTTCAGATTCATCCAAACTTGATCTGTCAGAAAGAAAAGGGCAGGCTTCCTCCTTATTCAGAGATATCCTGAAACTAAAGGATGACAGATCCTGGAACTTAGACATAAGTTCGGCAAAGTGTATTTGGTTCTTTGCATAGCTTGATCTGTCCAGGCAACTTTTGGTTTTATCTCCAGTAAGCATGAAAGAAGATAAACCTTCTGTTTCCTTCCCAACAAATTGGACATCAGGATTGTTTGATAACTGATTTTTTCTAAAGAAATCAGTAATTGAAAGGTTCTTCCATTTGACATCTAAATTGAGACCAGAATGTAGCAAAGTATCGGCATTTGGATAAAGCTTTTCTTTGAATACTTCACTCATCATAGGATTCAAGAGAATGCTGCCCTTGCAGTCTTGAGCAAGATAATTTTCAGAACACAAGGACATCAGAAAATGATTTGGCATTGCAACTGAATAATCTTTTTCATCTGGAAACTGTCTTTCTTTGGGATGACTTTCTGAAAGGAAGTATGGCCATAAACTGATTTTTGGGGAGCAATCAATGGCAAGGATAGATGAAGAGTCATTGTACCATTCCAGTTGCATGGTAGAGAAAGATTTCTGCTTAATCTGTAAAGAATTTGTGTCAAAGTTACTGTTCAAAGTACACTGCTGATCATCTCCAAATGAAGTTGTCCTAGTTGGACTTAGGTCTTCCATCATATCATGAGAAATAGAAGACAAAACTGCTTTGTTTTTCATATCCTTGTCATCCCAACCCAGAAATTTTGTATTTTGCTGTATTCCTACTGTAGGTTCATTTAGAGCATAGAGTTCATCAAGAACTTTGGAACTTAACTTGTGAACTGGGCCAGGTGACTGTTTCCAGAGGTGCCAATGAGAAGAAAAGCTTTCACAAGCAGAGTGCTCAAATTTGGATGGCTCCAACAACTGATCCAGTGTGACACATCCATAATTTGTGACTGATAATTCTTTACCCAGGAATTTTGTACTCTGTTTTGTTCCTACTGTAGGTTCATTTAGAGCATATAGTTCATCCAGCTCTTGGGAACTGAACTTCTGAATTGGGCCAGGTGACTGTTTCCAGAAGTGCCAATTAGAAGAAAAGTTTTCACAAGCAGAGTGCTCAAATTTGGATGGCTCCAACAACCGATCCAATGTATTACCTGGATCAATACCAAAATCTGGTTCTTTCTTGGTGTGCAAAACCGTATTTTTCCCAACATCTAAAATGAAACTAGGTTGACCATGCTTGCACTGAAGAAGAATTTCATTTGCAGACACATTTGAAAGAGAATCACAATCCACTTTGTCATACGGTGAAGGGATGACCTCTCTGGATTGCTTGGACCAACAATCCAATAAACCTTCATCCAAGTATTGCTGAGCTATAGGTTCCATTTGATTTATAGTTGGATCCTTTGACTGTTCCTTGAAGTGGATATCCAAGTCATGAGAATCAAGCAACTGATGTCTGTTGTCCAACTCCACGTGATTTAGACTTTGAACCTTGCAACTCTACAAAAAGTTGATTTTCAGTTCTAGTCCGCAAAAGAATTGATTTCCTGTTCAACATAAGCTTATGGCAAATGATGAAAGATAATAATGTGACAACTGAGAAGTTCCATATCCATCCATGGAACTGAAAGATCATACTTGGCTTGGTTTGCTTGAAGGGACCAGCCGCTGAAGTAGCACTGAAACCAGATCATACCTGAGCAAATTTGTATCAATTTCATAACAGAAGACAAAGAGATAACAGAAAACTCATTGATTGAGCTATTTCTAACCCCTTTGAACAGCACTCATCAGCCTCCAGAGCTAATGCTTCTGCAGCTAACTGACATAATTTTTGTCTCTTTCTCATAAATACTTCTTTGTACCTGTACTGAGGTCCTGAAAACTCAAAAACATGACTTGACTGCAGCATTGTGTTTATAACTGAAGTTGCATCCATTAATTGACAAACAAAAATATGCTGACGCTGTCACTCTAACTTTGAGGATTAGGGAAAAGAAAGGGAAATCTATTTCATCTATGTTCATTACCATAGAAGTAATTACAATTTACAAGTAACATAATCTCAAAAGGTAAGTACATGAAAATATTTGGTGTGTCAGAAGTGAAGGAAGAAAGCTATATTAGCACAATGCTAGAATAGAGGGAGTATAAACTAGGAAACAATGTCAATGAAAAGAGTAGGATTACTATAAATGATAGAAAAATGGTGTGCACCTGAGAATTCCCAGATAGATATCTGGTACAGGAAATGGAGAGAAAATTATCTATTTCTCCCCAAACCCAGGAGCCATAACAATAATAATAGCATCCCATTAGATAATATTGCTACCATGCAAAAAAATACAGTTTTATTTTGTTCTTAATGGTTAAATGGCTTGCTTTATGTGTTCCAACAGTCATAGGGCTTTTCATGTGTTGGTCAAATACATAAAAATCATTGTTTAGAAAACCGGACCAGACCAGACAGTCGAACCAGCTGAACCGTGACCCGAGGCCATGACCAGTTCGGCCACACTCCAATAACCGGACTTGCTCAAAAACCAGTGAAAACCAGCTGACCGGCCAATTTAACCAAAAAACCAGTGAACCGGTCCCGGTTTTATGAAACCGCCCGGGTCCATACATAAGTGAAATTTTAAAATGTTGCTAATAAGATTTGAACACAAAACCTCTTATTTATATAGATTACATAATTACCACTAATCCATCTCTTTGCTTATGCTAAATAATGACTCTTTATTGTACATATTACATTATTATGCACGTATTTTAAAGAAAATGTAAATTAAAAGGCTTGAACCCTAGTCATTTGTTTTAAAAATTAAGAAGTTTACCATCCATCCACCATATTTAAGTATATTAAATGTTTGTAAAATATATTATATATAGTATTTATATGACCCATAGTATATATATGTATTTGCCACATCATCACAGTTCGACCCCGGTCGAACCTCTGACCTGTGAACCTCTCCCTTCTCCGGTTCTATGCCCGGTCCAGTTCTCTGAACATTGATAAAAATTGGTATCAGAGACTATAGAGTTGTAGGGCAATAATATCTTTATTTATGTTGCTGTTAGCATACCATTTATATAGCTGTTAGCATGTTAGTAGTGTTAGTAGGTTATTTCTGTTATTCTTTAGTTGCTGATAGTTATGTAAGTAGGGACAATAATGTAAGTTTTCTATATTTTAAATCTTTAATATAAATAGCTGAGTGGGGCGGCAATGCGCAAGTCAATCCACACTCTTCTCTGAATTCTTTTCCTTTCGATATCTCTCTCTCTCTCTCTCTCTCTCTCTCTCTCTCTCTCTCTTCTTTCTCTTCTATTCTCTAACTTTTCTTGTTGAATTCCCATCTAGAGTAGAACTGATCAGTCTCTACTAGACAAGTTGGTATCAGAGCCAACCTAGGGTTTCTCATGTGAGTCTAATTAGGCCGACTACATGGGAACTTCCTAGGGTTGGAACTTGGAAGTTTTAGCAAGATTTATCAATCAGCTGGTTCTTGGAGATCATTGGTAGAGTGCAGCAGTTTTTCAAGAGATTATAGAGCCTTGGAAAGAGTCCGATGATCAGGAAGAACGAGGGGGAAGGAAAGAAATTCAAGATTAGGGTTCAGACTGAGGATTGGAAGTGACGGCTAGTTTTTTTTGGGTAAGTTTCAATCTTTTTTTGAAATCGACACCAATCAGAAACTGATAAGAGTGATCTGGAAGGAGCGGCTGTTTATTTCTGATTTCTACTAGTCTTTCTTTAAGGTTTTCCCAAACCCACGACCAGTTCTCTGTTTTAAATCCTATTAGTCTGACTGTGAGTAGTTTCTGGGGTAACAGTTGATCTGTTTTTAGCATTCCAGATTGGTTGGTAATGAATTTTTTGAAGATTATTAGGCCTGTTTCAGAATTTCTAGGTGTTTGCTAGACCTTTTTCAGCATTCCAAGTTGGCTGTTAGCAATTTCAGGGTGTTAATTACCTTTGTTTCAGCATAAAAAACAGTTCTTTGTGATAAATTCTTGGTAGAGATGGCAGGAACTGAGTTAAAAAGTCAAGGGGAGGGTGTTTTGGGGGCTAGAAACATGATTGAAAATACCTTTCAGATTACCACAGTGAAATTTGATGGATCAAATTACTTGGAGTGGGCCCAATCAGCTATGATGGCTATTGGAGGTAGAGGGAAATTAGGCTATGTAATGGGGGATGTAAAGAAACCAGCTAAGGAAGACCCAATATATGCCAAATAGTTCAGGAGAACTATTTGGTCATGGCTTGGTTGTGCAATTCCATGCAGCCTCATATCAGCCGAAATTACTTGTGGGCCAAAACTGCCAAGGAAATTTGGGACATCATGAGAGAAACCTATTCTCAGCCACTTAATGTTGCTAGGGCCTATGAACTGAAATGTGAAGTCAATAATCTTAAGAAAGGAGAGAAACCAGTCTCAGTTTACTTCTCTACTTTGAAGTCTTTGTGGCATGAAATTAATCACCTAGAGACAATTGAGTTGGAAAGTTAGAAGGATGCACAGACATACAGAAAACAGGTTGACACCAATAGAGTTTTTGAATTCCTAGCTGGTCTGAATCCAAAATATGACATTGTGAGGCAACTTCTCACTAGGGAGAGTTTGACCTTGTCTCAGACCTATTCCTTAGTGCACAGTGAAGAATGTAGGAGAAAGGTTATGCTACAGTATCAGCCTATGGAATCAACCCTAGCAGCAATGGAACTAAAGTTTGGGGGTGACAAAGAAAGGGATATGAAGAAAGAGGACAAGAGGGAGTTGGTTTGTGATCATTGCAAGAAACCAAAGCATACCAAGGACCCATATTGGAAGCTGTATCCACATCTAATTCCAACAAAACTCAGAAACAAAAAAAGGAATGCCAATGTGGCAATTACTACTGATGGTGTTTCATCCTCTAGCACAAGAACCACATCCTTGGACACCTTAGCTGCTATTCGAGCTGCCCTGACTCAATTGGAAAATGGAAAGTGAAGTTGGCACATCAGCACCCTCATCTTAACCACCGGCTACATCTGCTACTTCCACTTCTGCATTTTCTCATTCAGGTACAAGGGCTTTAGCATATCATGTTTCAGCCCCAAGTAACAGTGAACCTTGTTGGGTTATAGATTCAGGTGCATCTAATCATATGACTAGCTTATCCTCATTGTTTAATACTTATTGTTTATCCTCTGGCAGAGACAAAGTGTCCATTGCTGATGACTCCCTTGTTCCCATTTCCAGCAAGGGAACACTAGATTGTCTGGTGCCATTTCATTGTCCTCAGTTTTGCATGTTCCTAAACTTAGTACCAACCTGCTTTAAGTTAGTAGTATCACTAAAAATCAAAACTGTTCAGTGATTTTCTTTCCTAATCAGCGTGTTTTTTAGGATCTAGAGACAAGGAAAGTGATTGGGATTGGCCATGAGACGAATGGAATTTACTTGCTTAGAGGACATTCACATAGGGAAGATAGAGAAGTGGGGAGGTCATTAGTTTCTCAGTCTGTAAGCCAGGTTATGCTTTAGCATAATCAGCTAGGTCATTTGTCTTTTAGGTCTTTGAAGAGTTTATTTCCTAGTTTGTTTAAGTTCAAATGTCTAGTTTAAAATGTGAAAGTTGTGAACTTGCAAAGCACTGTAGAACAACCTATTCTTTAAGCAATAAAAGTAGTATTCCTTTTGAAAGTGTGCATTCTAATGTATGGGGACCATATCACATCACTGCTATGGGGGGATATAGATATTTTTTGCTGTTTGTTGATGACCACACTTGTTTCTCATGGGTTTAACTTATACACTCTCGAGATGAGGTCCCTACCCTAACTCGGATTTTTCATCAGATGGTTTTGACCCAATTTGGGGTCAAAATCAAATCTATCAGATCTGGTAATGCTAAAGAGTACTTTGCAAAACCATTGGCTTCATAACTCCTTGACCATGGGGTTATCCATCAGAGACTTGTTCCCATACACCTCAGCAAAATGGGGTTGCTGAGAGGAAAAATAGGCATATATTGAAGGTGGCCAAAAGCATTATGCTGACTTCCAATGTTCCCAACGTTTCTAGGGAGATGCTATCCACACTGCTATGTACCTCATCAACCAATTTCCTTCACGTGTCCATGACAACGAGAACTCCATTTAACCTATTATATCCCAATAAGGACTTGTTTACCATTCCTCTTAGGGTACGTTTGGTTTCTGCGATTGAGATGTGAAAATGGGAATATTCCCATTAGATTCTTATTTTTAGGTGTTTGTTCGTCGAGATGGGAAGGGAAACTATGTGATGCCAGTTCACAAAATCAAGGATGTGGGGTCGCGTCGAAATCGTGCGACCCCGGTGAGAAAGAGTCATAGAAAATTGAAGCTCCACAGCCAACTCTCACTGCTTCCCGTTTACAACGATTGAGTCTCTGGCAACATTCCCGATGAAGAATAGCTCTCCGGTGACGTTCATCGGTCCCCTCATGCTACCGGCTGTTGAGAAGGAAAACGCCAGGGTTCTCTCTATTCATTGCAAAGAATAGCTCTCTGAATGCTGCCTTGTATTTGCTTCTATTGCTAAAATCATGGTAGCAGAGGCATCAAGATTTGGTGGGTCGACCGATTTCTACATCGGCAACCTGATTAGCTTGACACTGAAGAGCAAAATCCATTACGAAGGTGTTCTCTACAATATTAACACCGAAGAATCCAACATCGGATTGAGAAATGGTACCCTTCTGATTTATGGGGTTTTCTCTTTATCTGTAGCCACTATTGTGTGGTTTTGTATTCTGGGTTTTAATTTTCTTGGTCGCCATTGTTTTTGTTTATAGGACAACTTGTATGAATCAAATTGGATATTGGTTTTTTCTTGTTTACACCCAATCTGAATTTGATTTGATCCGTTTGCAGCCTCACACCCACTGAACAAAAGTTGGGAAAAAGTTTTCAAAGATTAGAGAATTGAAGCAAATGAAGATTGCGTAGCACTGTTAGGGAAGATTGCTTGTGAAATCTCTTCTTCTTGTGTATGTAAAATTTTCTCATCAACCAAACACAAGATGATAGGATTGAGAAAATGAATTTTCCCTTCCCATCCCATCCTCTCATTCCATCCCTTCTCATCTCATCCTTTCTCGGCAACCAAACGGACTGTTAAGACCTTTGGATGCACCTGCTTTGTTCAGATTCTTGGACCTCATTGCTTTAAAATGTATCTTTCTTGGGTATGCACAAAATCAAAAAGGCTATTGCTGCTATGAACCTGTTTTTGGGAAACGGTTTGTTTCTATGGATGTCACATTCTTTGAGGATGTACCCTATTATAATAGAGTTTCTTCTCAGGGGGAGAGTAGTGAGATGGGGTATCATTCATCAGAAATTCCATTACCTGTCCCAACCACTGAAGGGGAGTGTCGTGAGGAGGGTTGTCAAAGATGTTGGGATTTGAGGGTGTATCACAGGTGGTGGAGGCAAGTTGATTTTGGTTATCAACAGTTCAAGCTGACTCCAATTCCTTCTGCGGCTCTAGATTCAAGTACCACAATTCCTTTATCCCCCATTACATATGAGATACCTCTTGTAGTACATAGTGCTCGCTCAGACCATCAAAGTACAGAAAACACTAAACAGGCATCGCATGGACGTCTGCGATGAGTCCATAGTCCATCGGTTACCTGCAATGAGCTTATAACTCATCGAACGACTATGATGAACATACGACTCATCGCATGTCCACGACAAACTTACACTTGACACAAGTCAAAGTAAACACTGCCTTATGTGAACCTGCGATAAAGTCTAGACATACACGGTTCTGCGATAAACTTTGAATGTGTGCAGTTCTGCGATGAGCCCGAGACCATTACAGAACCGCGAGTTATTATGAACCGGAGTTAAATATTGATTACACGTGCAACTTCAAGATCACGTGCGTGATAATGAGCCATATAGGTTTAGTAAAACACGCCTGTTGGATGATGACGCCACCAATGCCACGTCGATTAAGTAGGTCACGAAAGGAAGTAGCACATGTAGATTATGAGAATCCTCGGACGAAAGTCAGTCATTGAGAGATTTCATAAGACACGTGGAGAAACCCTAGCAGTGCCCCTTAATGACCGACAGTGAATCTAATATTCCCTTTCCTAATGGGAACCAAACCCTTTCAACGTCTTCCTTTCGGGACCTCGGGATCCCTCCTTATAAATGAGAGACCGTCTCATGGTGGGATCATCATTCGAATCATTCAATCCTCCTACCCTGCTCTCTTATCACCCCAATCTCCAAACCCTAAACCTGCATCCGGTTTTCCTTCGTCCTTCAAGGAGACCCTCGAACGTAGCCTGATCACCTTACTTACACCTTCAATGCCTCCCATTGTTGAGCCTTCTCCTCCTTTGGATGATCTTGATCTTCCAATTGCAGTTCATAAAGGGAAGTGTCATTGTACCTCATCTACAGCCCATTGTATTTCTCAGTTTGTCTTATGATCATTTGTCTCCATCCATAAGTCTTTTTTGGCATCTATTGCTGCTATTACCATTCCCAAAATAGTGTAGGAAGCCTTGTTAGTACCTGAGTGGAAGGATGCAATGAAGGTGGAGATGGATGCTCTTTTAAAGAACAATACATGGGAGTTAGTTGATCAGCCTAAAGGGAAGAAACCAGTTGGGTGTAGATGGGTGTTTACAATGAAACATAATGCTAATGGCTCTGTTGAAAGATATAATGCTAGATTAGTTGCAAAGGGGTTTACACAGACATATCGCATAGACTATTTGGAGAATTTTGCACTAGTATCCAAGATAAATACTATTAAAGTTTACTATCCATTGCAGCAAATTTCTCATGGCCATTGTTCCAGATTAATGTCAAAAATGCCTTCCTCAATGGTGATTTGCAAGAGGTATATCTGGAGTTACCTCATGGATTCTATAATACAGAAGTAGGGAAGAAGGTCTACCAATTGAATAAAGCCTTATATGAACTAAAACAATCTCCCAGAGCATGGTTTGATAGATTTAGACAAGCCCTTGAAAAATTCAGCTATGTACAAGCCCAGTCAGATCACACCCTTTTCATTAAGATGGATTCCTCTTTGACCCTACTTGTTGTATATGTGGATGATATTGTTGTGACAAGGAGTGATACCCATGAGATTGACTCTCTTAAGCAATTGCTTCACCAAGAGTTTGAGGTCAAAATTTTGGGAGAACTACGATATTTCTTGGAAATTAAGGTAGCACGGTCCAAACATGGGATTTTTGTCTCCCAAAGAAAGTATGTTCTTGATCTTTTGGGAGAAACTGGGAAACTAGGTGTTAAACCTGCTGACACACCTATTGAACAAAATCATAGGATAAGTGTAGAAGGTGGAAAGCCCCTTGAAGACAAAGTTATGTTTCAACGATTTCTTGGGAAGCTCCTTAAATCAGTCCTCTAATATCAAGATTAAACATAGTGATTAGCAGAATAAAACAGGTCTGAATAACTGTACTGGAGAAGAAGATGGCAAAGAGAAGAGGTAAGAGGAGTCGAATAATTCTCCATTCTCCTCTAACCCTATTTTATTAAGATCTAAAAATTTGATGATGACAAGAATGCCCTTAAGTGGGCGGCTAGCTTGGCAGTTACATAAAGAAAAAATAAAACAAGAATAAATAACARGCCCATTAAGTGTGGYYCATCAACATAAAATAAAAGATATTACAAGAGAGGCTGTTAGGGCCCATTYGGCCCAGTCTCTTTACAMKCCMSYWCAWGCWKWSCRT
>NW_010729109.1:1028085-1038872 GCF_000365185.1 Nelumbo nucifera
ATCTTTATTTATGTTGCTGTTAGCATACCATTTACGTAGCTGTAAGCACCATTTGTGTAGCTGTTAGCATGTTAGTAGTGTCAGTAAGTTAGTTACTTCTGTTATTCTTTAGTTGTTGATAACTTATGTTAGTAGGGGCAATATTGTAAGTTTGCTGTTTTAAATCTTTAATATAAATAGCTGAGTGGGGCGACAATGTGCAAGTCAACCAACACTCTTCTCTGAATTCTTTTCCCTTCGATCTCTCTCTTTCTCTCTCTCTTCTTCCTCTTCTATTTTCTGACTTTTCTTATTGAATTCTCATCTAGAGTAGGATTGATCACAGTCTCTAACACGGTTCTCGAGTTCGAATAACAGAAAGGGCTGGCTACCTAGAGCAGAGTGAGACCTTCCAAAAGGAAAAGGCTACCTACTTAAAGAGTGAGAACCATTGGGATGTTAGCTGTGAAAGTTCGATGGAATATTGTCATGGTCTTAATGGTAAAATGGCTTGGCTTTACACATTCCAGCAGTTCTTGGGCTTTTGGCAAATTAGTCAAGTATGCAACAAGTTTACTTTTAGTTTTTTGGATAAATTTCTAAATATTCAAATCCTACCAAATTGAACAAAGTTTCTAATATTACAAAGTTTATTATACAATGGAGTTTCTAATTTTACAAAGTTTATCATACTAGTAAATTTGTTAATGAGCTCCAGGTTGTTGTTAGGTCTGTATCCCAGATTCTAATGACAATAGAGATATTGATGTGAGTTGGCAACCCAACATGGTTACATTTGTTTGTCAAAATGTCACATTATTGATTACCCCATTTCCTTGTGACAAGATTTCATCCCAGAAGAATTACCTATGAGGCTATGATGTAAAGTCACTTTTAACACCCATACAAACGAGAAACTACCAAAAGTAGGGAAAGTACAATTTATTCTAAGGTATGGCATGATGCAAACATGGATTCTATACATGTGGCCAACCTCATTGGTCCCTTGTTCAATGGAAAGTCTGGATCTCTATAACACCATCCCTCCACATGGAAAAAAGAAATCTCTCTTACTAAAAACTACAAAACCCCTAGACATCGAAAGAATACCTTCCTCCTTTGTTAAGAAAGATCCTATATTATTTTTGATAACAGAAAAATACATAACTTTTTGAGGATTTGGGAGAACCATGCATACCAATGGAAAAAACTTTACTGTTGGGATATATCCATGCACAATTTAGCATTGATGGTCAATATCAGTATCAAATCATGTTTCCACAAGTACACTAGGCATGTTGAGGTATATGAGTATCATAGTTCTACATAATAAATTACAAGTTCAATATAGTTTAATTCATGTCAATAAATACTCTATGGAATATGGAGTATGCTAAGAGATCTTTATTCCAATTCACTTCCCCAGCCAACTAGATTAATCACTTAGAATAGTACTTCTTTTGCATTGCTTCTTGCCACAACTGTCTGTTTCTTACTTTTCCAGGTCACCAAATTACCCCCAAGAAAAGTACAATAACCTGTAGTGGACCTTTTGTTACAAAACCAGCCCAATCAGCATCGGTGCATCCCTCTATTTCAAGATTTCCTCCACTCTTGTATAACAAGCCACGACCAGGAGCTCCCTTCAAATACCTTACAATCCTTAGAATTGCATCCCAATGTGAAACCCGAGGATTCTGCATAAATTAACTCACCACACTAACTGCAAATGAAATATCTGGCCGAGTAATGGTTAGGTCGTTTAGCTTACCCACCGACCGCCTATACCTTTTAGGATCTTCAAACTCCTCACCTATATCACTGCTCAACTTGGTATTTGGTTCCATTGGTGTTTCAGCCTGTTTGGCATCTAACAATCATGTCTCCTCCAACAAATCAAGAACATACTTCCTCTAACACAAATTAATACCGTGCTTAGACCTTGTTACTTCTATCCCCAAGAAATATTTTAATTTACTAATGTCCTTTGTTTGAAAGTGTTCCTAGAGAAAAGTCTTCAGCTTATCAATCCCCAATCTATCACTACCGGTAAGGACAATATCATCTACATATACCACCAGTAAGATCTTCCCAACATGTGAATCATAGTTGAATACTGAGTGATCAACTTGACACTGTTTCATACCAAACTTCTTTATCACTTCACTGAATCTACCAAACCACGCACGGGGGGGCTGTTAAAGTCCATAAATGGCCTCCTTTAGTCTGCACACTTTACCATCCTCCCCCTGAGCAACGAACCCTGGTGGTTGCTCCATATAGACCTCCTCAAGGAGATCACCATGTAAAAAGGCATTTTTGATGTCAAGTTGAAACAGAGGCCAATCATACATAGTAGCTAGAGATATCAAAACACAAACAGAACCAATTTTAGCAATAGGAGAGGTCTTTGTGTAGTCAATACCATATGTTTGGGAATAGCCTTTGGCAACCGGTTGAGCTTTCAATCGCTCTACACTACGATCAGGTAAATACTTAACAGTGTATACCATGTGTGATTATGAGCCAAAGCTGAGAGCTCTTCCATTGCATGGCGCCACCCTGGATAGGCAAGGGCTTCTTGGACATCTATAGGAACCGAAATAGAAGACAACAGAGAAATAAACTGATGATGGAAAGCAGAAAGGTGAGATACAGAAACATAATTGGAAATAGGATGAAGTGTGCAACTGTGTTTACCTTCCTACAAGGCAATAGGAAGATCAAGGCCAGAAATAGAAGGTGGAGCCGGTGGGGGGACAACTGTCGGATCTGTCGACGATGAAGAATTGGGGTTATGACACTTATACCCTTTCTGGGTCCGGGAATAGCCAAGGAAGATACACTTGGTGGATCGTGCATCTAATTTGTCCATTCCAAGTCCAAGATTATAAACAAAACATACACACCCAAAAACCGTGGGAGCAAGGGGGAAAGGAGACAAGGTAGGAAACAAAGTGGTGAAAGGAGAATGACCTTCAAGGATGGGCATTGGGCATCCGGTTAATGAGGAAACAAGATGTAAGCACAACATCACTCCAAAAACGTTTGGGTATATTCATATGTTGTAAAAGGAACCGAGCAGTTTCCAAAACATGGCGGTTCTTTCTCTCAACCACCCCATTTTGCTAAAGTGTGTAGGTACATGAAGTTTGATGGATAATGCCATGTTGTTCCAAGTACTCCTGAAACGGTGTATAAAAGTATTCGCGGCCATTATCAGAACAAAGAATCTTAATGTATACACCAAATTGGTTGCGAATTTTAGTATAAATTTTTTGGAAAATGGAAAACAACTCACTCCTTTCTTCAATTAGGTAAAGCCACGTCATCCTTGAATAATCATCAACAAAAATAACAAAGTATTTATAACCATTGTATAACACTATTTTATTTGGACCCTAAATATCTGAATGAACTAAAGAAAAATGAGTCGACATACGATTATCAACCCTAGGACTAAAGAGAACACGATGATATTTCCCCAACTAACACGACTCACAATCCAAAACAGAAAGACGACTCAACGATGGAATAAGTGACTTCAGTGCTTTAAGCAATGGATCACCAAGTCTACAATGCCACTGAAGAGGAGAAAGAGTTGTCTGAAGAGCTGTTGATGAACCACCACCACCATCAAGATAATATAGTCCACCGACTTCATGCCCTCCACCAATCTTCATCCCCATCTTGATATCCTAAAAAACACAAGAAGAGGGGTAAAAGATGATAGAGCAATTAAGAGACTTGGTTAGCTTACTAATAGGCATAAGATTAAAAGGGAATTTGGGAACATACAAAACTAAGGACAGGGATAAAGGGTCTATGTCAACATACCAACACCACAAATGGAGGATGTGAACCATTAGCAAGGTAACAAAATGTGATGTGGAGCACTGTGAAAGGGAGGAAAACACACCTGGAGTCCCAGTCATATGATCGGAAGCTCCAGAGTCGATAATCCAAGAAGTGGGTTTGGATGCCAGACAAGCCATACCTGAATGTGCAAGAGTAGGTATATTCTTTTGAGAGGTGGCCTAGATAAACTACTCATACTCATCACACGGGACACTCATCATCTCCTTCCTAGAGACATCCATAGATGTAGAGGGCATCTGATCAACTTATTGGATATCCTATCTTGAATTACCATCACTGCCCACTGCATGATTTGCCCAAGTTGAAGGTGGGTCGTGCAAATCATAACAAAAGTTAATGGTGTAACCTTCCATACCATAGTGTGTACACTTCCTCGGACCATTACTACATCCTCTGCCACGAGCTCCCCCTGAATCTCAACCACCAACATGCCCACCACCACGACTATACATGGGTTCACCATCACCACCATTACGACTGGACTGAACTCCCCAAGCTCCACCTCTAACACCACGGCCTCCCCCTCTCGTCACTACAAAGGCAGACCTGTAAGAGATAGTAGAATTCTCTATGGGCCCAACAGAAATCCTCCGGAGATGGGCAAACACCTCTACTAGAGACAGAAGAGATGACCCTCCTAGTATCTGTGCTCTCATTATATTCAGATTTCAGCCCTACTAAAAATCTGGACACGTCTAGTTGTTCTCTCTGTTGTTGCTGAATCTTAACATCATAAGTGAGGGGACGGTACACATTCAACTCATTACGAAGGTTCCTCATGCTAACATAGTACTCCTCAAGACTCTGATTACCCTGATGCAGATTAAAGTACTTCTGATAAAGTTGATACACTCTAGTAGTATTGTCTTGTCCCGAGTATAACTTCTTGGCATGGTCCCAAATTTCCTTAGTTGTATCTAGGAACATAAAATTCACACTGATCTTGGGTTCCATATTATTCCATAATTAGGTCATAATTTGTGCATCTTCTTGTTCCCAATCACTATACTCCTGAGAGTCAACGGGCAGTTTTTATTCTCTTACATGCTTCACTTTCTTCTTAGCTCTAAGAAAGACCTCTACAGATTTCACCCAAGGCACATAATTCTCCCCATTCAATTTGATAGAAGTCATCTGAACATTCAGGTAGTCGGTGGGAACCATAATACTAGATTTGTGTTCACTACTGTCTCCCATATCTGAATTCCTTTTTTCTTTCTCATGTATCAAACTTCTAAATCACTTTTCACCACACTGCACACTAGTGAAACCACCTATAGTCACAATTTTCAGCAATACCCGTCACTGATTTCTTCACTTTCAGCACCACAAAACTACCAGATAATTACTTGAATACACACCATAACACTAGCAACTCACCAACCACTCAATTCACACTGAAACACATATAGCCCACCTATTTGATCACCAAAAACCAACCTGACACTCGACTGTCCACTGCACCACCTGAAACAACCCCCTTCGTACTATCAATTAGAGGGCTTCCTACAAACCACCACAAGCACCCACTAAACCACTAACGGAAGGCATGAAAACCTCCAAAGGGAAAGGGCGATCACTCCTTTTCAGCCCTTTTCCCTATCTCCAACAGATGATGAAGAAAACTGTAAAACCCTAGGCTGAATGTCGATAGAACAGAATTCTGGGCAAATCTGATTTTGTCACAGTGGCTCTAATACCATGATAAAGTTCAGACCTGCACTAGAATTCTGTTAGAAATAGTATTAGAGGAAGATTAGAAGAGAGAAGAAGAGAAGAGAAGAGAGGAGAAGGAGAAAACTGGTTCGAACTAGAGAGAAAAGTCTATTTCTCTATTTATCAAAAAAAAAAAAAGTCAATTTCTCTAGTCGGCCAGGTTATATTTATAGGTTTCTATTAAATAAAACAAAAGACCATGTTGAAAATTAGTTAGTTTTGTGTTGTTTTAAGAATAGTTGTGTTATGTTAGTTATTAGATAGGAAGTGGGGACCACAGCAGTTATGTTAGTTGTGTTATGTTAGTTCTCAAGATCTCTTCTTCTCTCTTCCTTCTCCCTTCAAGAAAACACTCTTTTCTTTCATATTTTTTATTTCAGCATATTTCTACTGACGATTATGTCCCTACTTAAGTATGGGACACATCACTTAACATAAACATTACACATCAGCTTAAACATAAATAGAAAAACTAAACTACCCCTATACAGTCGACACTAAGGTGGCATTTGATTGCACTTTTCAGACGTCTGAATCTGAAAATATTGCTTTTCAGATGCCACCTTTGTTTGTTGTTGCATCTAAAATAGGGTCTGAAAACTTTTTTCAGATCTGAAATGTTTAGACTAAGGGCAGTCGCTTAATGCGTTCAGATGCGCTTCAGACGTGGCCAAAAGTCAAAACTACCCCTCCCCATTCGACCTCTCTCTCTCTCTCTCTCTCTCTCTCCCTCCCCTGTCTCCCCACCACCGCCACCACCACCGCAACATGCAGCAACGGTGGTTCGGTGAATAATAATAATATTTTTATTAATTATTAATTAAAAATTTTATTAATTATTATTTTTTTTAATATTTGTATTAAACATTAATTATTTTTATTAAATATACTTGTCTTATTTATTAATTATTAATTATTTTTATTAACTAGTAATTTTTAATTATATCATAAATTTTTAAAAATTATTTTTATTTTTATTTGTGTAAATTATTAATTATTTTAATATTTTTATAGTCATTAATTATTTTTTTAATTTTAATCATTTTATTTATTAAATGATCCAACACAAACAAACTTATGGATTCAGATCCTCTCAAAAGTAGAAAAGCATCTATGCCTCTTCAGATTTCAGACACTTTTAATATCTTTTTAACTTTTCAAATCTGAATTTTCAGATTTATCAAACACCACCTAACAAAAGCAATCACAATCAATCAAGCAGTAGATTTGACACATAGGATAGAGAAGAATATTTCATATAAACAAGAAGTGCTATAAAATAATCAATTAAAATGGTGACATGCAAGATATGTTGTGAAATAGAGGGATTGAAAGAAGAAAATATAATATTCCCAATTTAAATGACTTGAGGGCTCATAATTTAACCATGGATATGGCACTGAATGGAACAAAATGGCAAAACAGGATTCTTGTAGCCAACCCCATATAGTTGGGACAAGGCTTAATGATGATGATGATGATGATGAAATATGATATTCCCAATGTAAAAAGGAAAGTCTCACACTGTTTCCAAACAAGAAGCAGAGGAAACCATTTAGTTCGCAGTCAAAATAAAAAATCCATCAGAATTGGAATCAGAATAGTCTATTCCTCCCACCTGTTTGGTTCAGATGGGAATTGGAATCTGAATCAGCTGGAAGAGATTCTCATTCCCAAGGGAGGGCGAGGTAATGGCCATTCCCTCAAATAGGGGAATGGATTCCACCAGTAATGGGAATGGGATTCTGATTCCACCCAACCAAATGGTTGGAATCAGAATGGACTATTCTGATTCCGATTCCAGACCCCTATTCCCATGAACCAAATGGGCCCTGAAACTACCAATTACAGTGCACACCTGAATCCTTTGAGACTCCAATCAGTGAAAAGGATTTCCTGAGATCAATGGATGTAGACTTCTCAATGGACAATAGAGGTCTTATCTCCTCACAATTGTGTTTGACCACATTTGCCAAATCTGCATGGTATATATCATGGTCAAGGACTGACTAAAAATCTATGTCCTGATATCTTACAAGGTCAAAAATTGAGTGAATAAAAAAAGAAGTATTGAGTAATCAGTAGAACATGGTCTCCTAAAAATTTAATTCCTCAATAATCTGCACAAGAATCACTAGGTATCAGAAAAAACAACATACCTTCAGTACAGTTACTTGATTCAAACTTCTTCAAGTGGTATTCCTGTTTATGACAACAGAGATTTTTGCCAGCAGCTTCTCTTATTTTCTTATAAAAAGCATACTCAGAAGTTTTAGGACCATTAGCTGCAAATTAACTTCCCATCAAATAGAAGACAATATATATAACACTATGGCACTACAAACAAAACTAAGATACAATAGAAGTAAAATGAAAGATAAGGGAAATAAGTTGGTCATAGAAACAATATGGACCCCAGAAAAATTGAGCACTTGTCAGGTAGGAAAAAGGAAAACTTACATCTTGGTGTGTAAGCTCCCTCGGCATGTAACACATCATGCTTGTCTCTGAGGGGAAAAACAGTACCAGGAGATGCAAACCTTACTCTTTTCACTTGGTTCACATCTACAGACAAGAGTATACAAGTACGAAGATAAGTATATATAATTACACATGAGTCAGCATCCAAGTTCTTGTAGATGCCACAGAATGATCAATATACTAAAGTAGTAAACCAAAAGCTTTCTTTAGTTAATGAAGAGGTGCCAATAGACAACAAAAGTATCCATCCTCTTGCAGTGAGAGAACACCAAGATAAAGTGTTCGATGTAAAGATGTGGTTGGAGTTGGACTCTCAACAATATCATGGACTTGATCAATTTCTGGGTGGGTCAAGATGAAAGGAACAAGTTTTGTTAATGAAGTCAGGCAATGACTAATTGTTTTGGCCTCCCCATGCAATATATTGAGCAGTCAGTACCTAGGTGATGATTAGTTTATCACAAAAAAGGAAAAAAAAGGCATGTGTTTCTTTTTTTCTGGATGGGCTAAGGTAGGCAAGTTAGAGACACATTTTATGATGTTATCCACTTGTCTGTGCTCTGTGGTAACATCTACAGCAACGTCTACAGAAAACCAATGATAGGATAATAGAAGGAAGAATGATAAGACCTTAGCTATAAAAATTTGGGGAATCACTTCAAGAGAATAGGAGAAATATCTTGTATGTTGTATTAACTATGCTTAACCATATAAAAGCAATGGGAGGAAGTTAAGAGAAACTTTAGCTAGCTAAATGTGGAGGTTTGCTCCGTCTTTCTGGTGTCTGATTATTAGGTTGCAATAAGAGAACAGATGCAAGCAAACAGTTCCAGACAATTTGCTAGCTATTCATTCTTCATTTCTTAATCATTCCCCTACCCCTATTTCTTCTCTTATTCTTTCCCTATCTTCCTTTATCCACTTGTCATTTTTATCAAGTTTCTTCAGTCCCTAAACAGCATAACCAAGACCTGTTTTCTTTCTTATTTCTGAACATTCTTAAGTTCTCCCAGCCCCTTTCGTGGTTACTGCTTATGTTTTAGCAAAGTGTCAAAACCAAGCAAGCACACCTTCAGACTGATATGCTTTTGGCAGCCAATTGTTGCAATATCAGCTTTAAAACCCCATCTAGAACCTGCCCAACATCCCTTGTTTTGAATTAGATACTCATGAAAACATAACTTTTGATTTTCAAAAAATTTTAGCCACTTACTGGTCCAGCATTACTTCGAGTACAAGTTGAAGGGGACTCTCAAGTAATAGAATATATGAGAAATGTAAGGGAAGGTCCTTGGTTCTTGCACCATATCATAAGGGAGGTAGGTCCAACAGCCTGTCTAGAAGAATTATAGATAGAATTATATTGGGGGTAAGTATATATTCCTCATATGTAGTTGGGCTATTGTCGTGTTTCTATTTTCTTTTTTTGACATGTAGAAGTTAACTCTTCTGGGGTGAGCTTGTCTTACACTGCCAGTCCCAAGCCCAAATATAGGAGGATAGTTGCATCAAGTTGGCAGCTGGTAATTGTTAGGACCGACAGTACAAGGGTAGTTAAGTCTTTTGTCTATCTAATTAAGGTTGAATAGTCTGTTTTGTCTGTATTTAAATTGTGTCCCATACTTAATGAGGGACAACATTGTCTTTTGTAAACCAACACAGAATATGAATACAAAGTGGGCCGGCTGGGTGGATTGACTTTTCTTCTCCTAAATCGAACCCTTCCTTCTCCTCTCTCTTTCTCTTTCTTCTTGTTCTTGTTCTTGTTCTTCTTGTTCTTGTTCTTGTTCTTCTTCTTCTTACCTAGAACTAAACTAGGGCTAATCGGTCTATTCACATGGTATCAGAGCTGCTATAACAAGTTCAGATCTGCCCAGAATTTTTTTTATCGCCAAGTTCTCTAGGGTTTTGCAGATTTCTCAAGAATTCCTTGGAGATTAAGAGAAAGGCTGCAAAGGAGTGATTGTTTTTTCCCTTAGGAGGTCTCCATGCCTCCAGTTTGTGATGTGGTGGTTGTTTGTGGTGATTTGTAGGAAGCTCTCTAATCGATGGTACGAAGAGAGCAGCTTCGGGTGGTGCAGTGTTCAGTCGAGTGCAGGTCTGGTTTGTAGTGTGTACTGTGTAGTATAGGTGTTATAGTGTGATTTGATGGTTGATTGGCTGCAGATCTAGTACTAGGTGTGTGGTGTGCATTTGAAGGGTTTTGTGGTGTTGAAAGTGGAGGATAACAAAGTGAATTAGGGTTTTGTGGTGTGATATACAGGTGAGTGAAGAAAAGAAAAAAAAAATCAGATATGGGAGATAGTAGTGAACACAAGTCTAGTGTTGTGGTTCCCCCGGATTACCTAAATGTTTAGATGACCTCTATCAAATTAAATGGTGAGAACTATGTGCCATGGGCTAAATCTGTATGTTGAGCAGGAGAAGGAGAAGAAGAAAGGAAAGAAGGAAGAAGAAGAAGAAGAAGAAGAGGAGGCTATTGAGTTAAGGCCTCAAAAGAACTGCTTCAGTCGAGTGAAGCATAGTATTTATACTATACTGGCCGTGCAACACAAGTGGTCTACAAAATTACAAAAATACCCCTGCAGGCACTAAACCTGTGTATAGTACATATAATACACCTGTCAACACTCCCCCTCAAGTTGGGGCATAGATATCAATCATGCCCAACTTGTCACASAGACCTTGRTGTYTGGAATGGTTTAGCCCTTTTGTAAAGATGTCTGCTAGTT
>NW_010729109.1:1043258-1156164 GCF_000365185.1 Nelumbo nucifera
TTAGGGTTTAGGGTTCATCAACAGTCCCTTAGAGAGCTGAATAGAGCAACACACAATCGGAGGAAGGGGGACAGTCCCTACTCAGATTTTGGGACATTAACAGTCCATCGAAAGAATGCAAGAAGAGAACCATAAACAGAAAAAATTCAGTTCAGTACCTAGGTCACCCGAACTATGAATAGGCAGTACAGTCATGGACTCAAACTTCTCTTCAGGTCAGAACCCCCCCTCGTACATCTGGGATGGTTTTCTACAATCTTCTTAGCCAAGCAACTCCAGTACAGTCATGAATCAAGAAGAAAAAACTTGTAGCAGAACCCTTTTCTGCGCTAGGAAGTTGAGCAGTTAGCTTTCTTGTAGCAGAACCGGAGAACCCTACTCGGCAGTGGAGACTAACCGCAACACTAGAGAATGCTTCCTCTTCCTTGTCTTCGAGCATCAAGACTATAGCTCCTACGCAGCAGTGGAGAGAGACCTCAGCTGGTTGTTTTCCAGGCCTGGACGGTCCTGCTCTGATACCATGTTGAGTAGGAGAAGAAGGAGAAGAAGAAAGGAAAGAATGAAGAAGAAGAAGAAGAAGCGGAGGCTACTGAGTTAAGGCCTCAAAAGAACTGCTTCAGTCGAGTGAGTTAAGGCCTCAAAAGAACTGCTTCAGTCGAGTGAAGCATAGTATTTATACTATACTGGCCGTACAACACAAGAGGTCTACAAAATTACAAAAATACCCCTGCGGGCACTAAACCTGTGTACAGTACATATAATACACCTATCAACACTGTATAAGTGTTTTTAAGAGCCAAGAAAAAGGTGAAACATGTGAGAGAGGAGAAACCCTCTTCTGATTCTCTAGGGTTTAGTGATTGAGAACAAAAGGATGCACAAATTATGACCTGATTGTGGAATAGCATGGAACCTAAAATTAGTGTGAATTTTATGTTCCTGGATACAGCTAAGCAAATCTGGAACCATGCTAAGAAACTCTATTCTGGCCAAGATAATACCACTAGAGTGTATCAACTTTACCAAGAGTACTATAACCTGAAGCAAGGTAATCAAAGCCTAGAAGAATATTATGCAAGCATGAGGAACCTCCGTAATGAGCTTAATGTGCATCTTCCTCTGACTCTGGATGTTCAAGTTCAGCAACAACAACGAGAGCAGCTTGATGGGACAAGGTTTCTAGTGGGTTTAAAGGCTGAATATGAACCTGTTCGAGCACAAATATTGGGTGGATCTGCTCTCCCCTCTCTCCCCTCTCTAGTCATAGATGAATTGACTAAACATATTCAAGAGGAGGTTGCGTGGTACTTGATGTTTGTTAATGACATAGTATTAATTGATGAAACAGTGAAGGATTAAATGAAAAATTAGGTTTATTGACAACTATGTTAGAAACAAGAGGTTATAAAATAAGTACGACTACAATAGAATAGATGCAATGTAAATTTAATAATAATAGGAGAGCAAACTAGGGTACACTTAGGATTAAAGACCAAGAGATAACTCGATGTGACCTCTTCTAGTGCCCTAGTTCAATAATTTGTAACAAAGGAGAATTGAGGAGGATGTCCCTCATAGAATTTGAGCAAGATGGGAAAAATGAAGGGGTGAATCCAAAATCTTTATGTAATAGGTAAATACCACTTTGGCTAAAAGGAAAAGTCTATAAAATAATTGTAAGGCTAGCTATGTTGTATGGTATTGATGTGGACAGAAGGTCAAGTTACATGCAGTACCTCAAGTATTCAGCAACAAGCACAAGAAATACAAGCTGAAAACAACACAATAAGTTGGATTTTTAGGGATTTCAGACCTGAACCTGAAGTAAAACTCCTCCTGGAACAGTTCCGCTACAATAACAATGGCAGCAAGCTGGCCTCCCGCATGGACACACAGCGATGGAGGGATTGGAAGGTGCCAAAATGGGTCGACTCCTCAAAACCCAAGCTCCCAATGCTTGAAAACCCTAGCTGGGGCTGAGCCACAGCTCAAACAAGAGAGAAAGAAACAAAAGACCCCTACAGAAACAGCCCCCTTCTCTTTTATAAGACTCACTGGCTTGCTGGACAAACTAGTTAAAATATTTACACATAAGCCCCTAGAATGTTTCCCTCTCACCAACAACTCCTTAGGAACAAAACTAACTTCAAATGAACACCTAAAGGATAACTTTTGTTACAAAAAGACCCAAGAGACCAAAACTCAACAAAAATGCACCCAACTGCCCTTGACCAAAAACCTAACTTATAAAATGACGAAAATACCCCTGGTCCAAAACTGTCAACAAAGCTACTCAAAGACAACAATTAGGGATCCCACTACAAAAACATGAAAAACAAAATACATTCACACATTTCTTTTTGTTTTCTTTTTTTCTTCTTTTTTCTTTTGCCTCGTCATTCCCGCCGGGTTAAAAAGAGCTCGACCCCGTGCGAGCAGCAATTTTAGCAGCCTTACATGTTTCAATCTAGCTTCATAAACTCCTCTTCACTAATCCAAGAGTTCTCAATTGATGGTTTCCCTTTCCACTTGACTAAGAACCAAAAATAGGCCCCATTTCGAGTGTTGGTGATTCGGATATCTTCTACACCCTCTACTTGTTCAAACTCATTAGAACTACTGGACCTTTGTTCTTGTCTACGCCCATCCTTTGTTGTTGGTTCTAGGTCCCCATGGTAATCAAAGAGGTCTGCTACATTAAAAATGGGTGGAATGAACAAATCAGCTGGTAGCTCAATTTCATATGCATTGTCACCAAACTATCTCAGCACTTGACATGGACCATTTGTTTGTGGGTGAAATGTACTGCTATATTGTAGGATAGTACCCATATGCTTCCATAAAGTTCTCCAAAAGTGGCTAAGGAATCTTGTGTCACGATCTGATGTGATAGATCTTGGCAATCCATGCAACCGAACAACTTCTTTGAAAAACAAGTTAGCTACATGAGAAGCATCAAAAGTCTTTTGGCAACCAATAAAGTGGGTCATTTTAGAGAAATGATCAACTACAACAAAAATAGAGTCATTACCCCTAGCTGTTCTTGGCAACCCTAACACAAAATCCATAGTAATATCAGTCCACAGTGCTTCTGGTATGGGTAAGGGAAGATACAAACCTGTATTCTGATGTTGCCCCTTAGATGTTTGGCACTTGTGACATCTATCAACATAATAGAACACATCCTTTTGTAGCCTTGGCCAAAAGTACCTTTTGGAGACCATTTCAAGTGTCTTCTTGTGACCAAAATGTCCTTTGCAATGCAAATCAGCAATGAGTAATGCCCTCAAGGATCCTGATGGAATACACAACCTATTGCCCATGAATAAGTAACCATCATTCCACACAAACTTGGCTCAAATATCCTTGTCGCCTGCTGTATAGTTTCTACAAATAGGGCCAAAATAAGGGTCATCTTGGTATTGGTCTTTGATGGAGCTGAATCCCACAACATTAGTAGACACTATTGACACCAAGTGAACTCTCCTACTAAGAGCATCAGCTACCCGGTTTTTCTGTCCAGCCTTATGCTTCAAAACAAAATTATATTCTTGTAGAAAATCAACCCATTTAGCATGTCATCCCCTTATCTTCTGTTGGGAGTTTAGGTGTTTTAATGCTACATGGTCTGAATACAACACAAACTCCCATTGGATAAGATAATGCCTCCAAAACTTCAATGCTTGCACAATGGCATAAAACTCAACATCATAAGTGGAATACCTCCTTCTAGCATCATTGAGTTTCTCACTAAAGTAAGCAATTGGATGGCCTTCTTGGCTAAGGACAGTTCCAATCCCAACATGGGATGCATCACATTCAACTTCAAAGAGCTTATTAAAATCAGGTAAAGCCAATACCAGAGCCTTCGTAATCTTCATATTTATCTCTTGGAAGCTTTTCTCAGCTGCAAGAGTCCAAGTAAACTCACCTCCTTTCAAGCATTCAGTAATGGGCGCCACAATAGTGCTGAAATTCTTTATAAACCGACGATAAAATGTTGCTAACCCATGGAAACTACGAATTTCAGTTAAGGTCTTTGGTGTTGGCCACTCTTGAATAGCTTGAACTTTTTCTTGATCCACCTCAATCCCCTTGGCTGAAACAACATATCCCAAAAACACCAACCGATCTGTCATAGAATTACACTTCTTCAAATTTATATATAGCTAATTTTGTCTCAAGACTTTTAGGATTGCTCTCAAGTGTACTAAGTGGCTGTCATGATCTTTTCTATGAATGAGTATGTCATCAAAATAAACTACCACAAACTTCCCCATGAACGGCCTTAAAACTTAGCTCATGAACCTCATAAAGGTGCTAGGAGCATTAGACAACCCAAATGGCATAACCAGCCATTCATAAAGACCTTCCTTGGTCTTGAATGCAGTCTTCCACTCATCCCCCTCTCGGATACGAATTTGATGGTATCCACTCTTCAGATCTATCTTTGAAAAGACTTGTGATCCAGCCAATGTGTCTAACATGTCATCAAGGCGGGGGGTATGGGAAACTTGTATTTAACTGTAATCTTGTTAATGGCACGACTGTCAACACATTTACGCCAACAACCATCTTTCTTTGGTGTGAGCAAAGCTGGTATAGCACATGGGCTTAAGCTCTCACGGATCAGCCGCTTCTTCAACAACTCCGTTACTTGTCTTTGGAGCTCCTCATGCTCCTTAGGGCTCATTCTATAGTGGATAGGTTAGGCAATGCTGCTCCCAGCACTAAATCTATATGATGTTGTACATCTCTTAGGGAAGGAAGGCCATTTGGTAGTTCTTCAGGCATCACATCAGCATACTCATGAAGTAGCTTCTTCACCAACTCAGGAACAGGTGTTTCTTTGCTAACTTCTTTTGTACCATCACGTAAACAACATCCAAATTCCCATCTTTTTGAGTCAATTTATTTGAGGTGAAGAGAGTAGTGGTTGGCTTTGTTTCCTTCTTTGGAAATGAATCAAATTGCATTGGTTTAAGAGTTATCTTCTTATTGTCTTTCACAAAGCTGTATGTGTTCTTGTCCCCATAATGAATGGTCTTACGGTCATATTGCCATGGGCGATCCAAGAGAATATGGCATGCATCCATTGGGACAACATCACACCATACCGGTTCTTCAAATGTATTACCGATAGAAAAATTCACTAGGCATTTAGAAGAAACTCTTCCTCATTTCCTTTGTTGAACCACAAAATACGATATGGTCGGGGGTGTTGAACAGTCTTGAGCTGTAATTTATCCACCATCTCTTGAGAAACAAGATTCTCACTGCTCCCACTATCAATAATCAGGTTACACAACTTCCCGCCAGCTGTACAACGTGTTCTAAAGATATTCTTTCTCAACCAATCCCCTGGTAGTGGTTCTTGAGGTGCAACCATAGAGTGTTGTATCACTAGAGTTTCACCCTCAATATCCCCATCCAAGTTTTCTTCCTCAAAAGCATTAGTTTCAGTAGTTTCAGCCACTTGCTCATCCTCAACATGGCCTATATCACCTTGTTGTTCATCAGTGACTTCATCAACCAAATGTGTTTTCCCTTCAATCCTTCTCTTAGGGCATTCATTTGAACGATGTCCCAATTCCATACACCTAAAACATCTAATAGTAGGTTGCCCTTGACTGCTTTTTGTTGCATTTGAAGTCCCTTGGACTGTAGGTCGTGTTTGGTTGATCACACGACCCCTACCAACCCCAACACTTCGACCTACTAATGAAGATGTACCTTGGACAGCACTTAGCCCTCCGCCCTAAGCTCCGACTCAATTGAGCTTCAACCTTTAGAGCTAGCTGATATGCATCCTTTACCTTATACGGGCAATGTAGGCTGACTTGATCTTGTATTGGCAACCTCAAACCATTGATATATCTACTAACTTTTTGATGTTCAGTTTCTAACATATTACTCCGAACAGTTAATCTATTAAACTCTTTTGTGTACTCCTTCACACTCTTTTCCTGTTGCCTTCAATTCTGCACCCATTGGTAAAGAGTTTGCTCGTAGTTTGGTGGTAAAAATTGGGATTTCAGCTTCTCTTTCATTCTTCCCCAGGAACTAACCTTTCTTTTCCCCTTCCTTTCTCTATCCCTTTGGTAATTTTTCCACCAATCTAAGGTTGTCCCACGCATCTTTGCTGTTACAAGCTTCACTTTTCTTTCTTCATTCATTTCTTTCCAATCAAAATAATTTTCAATGCTGTCCAACCGGTCTAGAAACTCTTCAGGTTCCAACTCACCATCAAACTCAGAAATATGAAGTTGAACACCATGACCTTGATTGGATTGTAAAGCTTGCACTATTCGGTCTTCCCACCGCTGGTTGTTATTCCTTCCATGCTGATCACCTTCAGGTTGCTCAATGTCTTCACTTGATTCTTCACTAATAATGTCAGTGAGTTGTTCATCAACTCTAGGAGTTTGTCTTCTTCTTCCTAGCCCCAAATCATTTTCAACGTCACCATCCCTAGCAGCATTTTGAGCTACAAGTTGAGCAAGGTGTTCAATCTGTTCTTGCAGTCCTCTTATAGCCTCTCGGAAAACCTCTACAGTGACATGTTGTGGTCTTCTACCACCCCTACCACGTCCACCCCTTGCAGCCATGATAATATAGAAAACACAAGGAGATGAACTTTGAAGTAGACCCAAGGAAAGAACTTACTCTGATACCACTTGATGTGGACAGAAGGTCACGTTACATGCAGTACCTCAAGTATACAGCAATAAGCACAAGAAATACCAAGCTGAAAACAAAAAAATAAGTTGGATTTTTAGGGATTTCAGACCTGAACCTGAAGTAAAACTCCTCCTGGAAACAGTTCCACTACAATAACAATGGCAGCAAGCTGGCCTCCCGCACGGACACGCAGCGATGGAGGGATTGGAAGGTGCCAAAATGGGTCGACTCCTCAAAACAAAAGCTCCCAATGCTTGAAAACCCTAGTTGGGGCTGAGCTACAGCTCAAACAAGAGAGAAAGAAACAAAAGATCCCTACAGAAACAGCCCCCTTCTCTTTTATAAGACTTACTGGCTTGCTGGACAAGCTAGTTAAAATATTTACACATAAGCCCCTGGACAAGCTCACAGACCGTGGGGTGATTTTCTGGACCAAACCGATTTGTTCGGTTTTTATATTTAACCGAACCGATGCAACTGGTTAACCAACAGGTTTTCCGGTTTTTTTATGACTTCAAAATTTAAAAAAAAAAAAGGAACTGGAGACGGGGAGAGTGGGAGAGTGGAAGAAATACAGAGAGCTCACAGACGAGAGAGAGAGAGCTCAGGGCCTGGGGAAGAACGAAGAAGAAAATTGATTTTTGGGAGCGCCGAAGGCCGTCGCCCGTTGGTCCGTTGAAGCTATTGCAGTTGGGAGTGCCAAAGGTTGTCACCCATTGATCCATTGATTTTTGGGAGCACCAAAGAGTGAGAGTCGAGAAAGAGAGCTCAGAGAGAGAGGGAAAGAATGAGTCTGAGAGAGTGAGAGTCGAGAGAGAGAGAGGGAAAGAAAGGGAAAGGGACTGAAAAGTCTAGTTGTTCGCCAGTTTGGTAGACTGGCGAACACTCTAGAGTCTACTGCCAAACTGAAAAGTCTTAGTTCGGCATTTATTAGATTTTCAAAAAATAATATATAATATTAATATAATATATATAATATTATATAAATATATATTATTGTTTATATATATCGGTCGGTTCGGTTAACCGCTGGTTTTTTTAAATGGTTAACCGAAACCGAACCAAAACTTTCAGTTTTTTGAAAACATTGAACTGACCGGTTCGGTTAACCGATTTTTCGATTCGGTTAACCAATTTTTCGGTTTTTTTTGCTCACCCCTATCACCAACAACTCCTTAGGAACAAAACTAACTTCAAATGAACACCTAAAAGATAACTTTTGTTACAAAAAGACCCAAGAGACCAAAACTCAACAGAAATGCACCCAACTGCCCCTGACCAAAACTTAACTTATAAAATGACGAAAATACCCCTGGTCCCAAACTGTCAACAAAGGTACCCAAAGACAACAATTTGGGATCCCACTACAAAAAACATGAAAAACAGAATACATTCACACATTTCTTTTTTTTCTTTTTTTCTTCTTTTTTTTTTTTTGCCTCATTAGGAACAGAATCTTGGGCAATTAAGAAACATGTTCAAACAATGAGTATGAAAAAAATGCGAATGCTTAGATGGATGAATGTAAAACTAAGAAGGATAGGGTTAGAAATGAAGTCAGAAGAAGGAACTTAGGTGTAGCTCCAAGCCTCCAATAGGTGATAAAATGAAAGAAAGTAGACTGAGATGGTTTGATACATGCATAAAAGACCCTCTACAGCACCTCTTAGAAAAAGCCATTTGTTACAAATTGAACGGACTAGAAGGCTAGGGGAAGACCAAAAAGGACTTGGATGGAAGTGATAAGAAATGATTTAAGCACCCATAATTTAATAATGGGTATGGCATTAAACAGAACAGAATGGCAAAACAAGATTCATGTGGCCAACCCCATATAGTTGAGACAAGGCTTAGATGATGAAGATGATGGAATGTAGAAGTAGCTTGGGATTTTAATTTTTACAAGATAGTCTTCCCATCTTTGCAACATGAGCTATTCCTTGCACGTATTTCCTTCACCTTTTACTATTAATAAAAGTTTTCCACTTCTAATCCAAAAGAAAAGAGGGGAAAAAGAGAAAGAAAGAAAAGTCATTGCATTGAAATTTGTAACATGCATGACTATCAAAGATAAATCATTTTAAAGTTCATTTTCTTATTTTTTTATGAAAAGTCATTGCATTGAAATTTGTAACATGCATGACTATCAAAGATAAATCATTTTAAAGTTCATTTTCTTATTTTTTTATGAATGTAAAGTTCATTTTCTTTTCTATGGTTGAACCATGAAAGGTTGTTGATTATGCACAACAACCAAAATACAGCATTGATGCTACACAATTTGCGTGTTGTGTGGTTGATGGATTTTCTGCCATTTGATGCCTTTAGTTAATATGATCTTAGATCTGATATTAGCTCTAGCAGGAGTTGGTGTTAATTATGCAACAACCTAAATTTGATAATGGAATGCTCCCAAGGGCACTTCTGCTAAGATTATAGGTGCAGTCTGCAGTTTGATCAGAACTAACAAGACCTATTTTGAGACTAAATTTGAAAGATAAATTGAGTGTCATAATTATTAATAAAAAATAAAAATTCTTGAGCACTCTTAAGATAAAATGACTGTTATAATAATCAATGTGCATAACAATGTTTTCCATGAATACCAAAATTAGACCATATAGCTGAAGAGGACAAATTTATGATAAAGTGCAACAAAGCCCATATTGGATAGAAAAATTATACGGGATAAAGTAAAGTATACAATTAATCCTAAACATTCTTGAGCACTCTTAAGATAAATTTGACTGTTAATACCATCAATTTGCATAACTATTTTTTTCCCATGAATACCAAATTTAGACCATATAGCTGAAGAGGACAAATTTATGATAAAGTGCAATAAAGCCCATACTGGGTAGAAAAAACATACGGGACAAAGTAAATTATACAATTAATCCTAAACATTCTTAAAGAAACCATCAACAACTTTCCAGCTCTTTCTTATCAAAACATTTCCCAACATCCCAACCATATTCTCATGAATCCAATTGTTTTACCAGCATCCCTGAAAATTATATATTCATATTTGCTTAACTATCTAAATTTATTCATCTCATAACAATTGTATTCTCTTACAGGATTGACAAACAGTATGACACTATATTAAACCTAAGTATAGATCCAAACTATGTCAACAGGTATTGCAGTACATTTACTTTGTTTTATTTTCTTCTCTTTTTGATTAGCACCCCATGCATGTAAATGCGTGTCTATCTTCTATCTGCAGAATTACAAAAATTCTGTAGAACATTCAATAAGCACGAAAGTCATGCCATAACCAAAACCAAGATGGAAATTGCTATGAAACTTCCAAATTATCCAGGAATATATATTATTAAGAATTAATATAAAACACTACATTGCAGCCATCGGCAGTTATATTATTACAGAGCATGAGCACAACCAACACTTGATTAATCACAACACTATGCACCAAAATTGCAATATAATGATTTAAGATGGACAAATCCATTAAAAACATTCGTCGGTCTAACCCAGATAAAGGCTGTAGACTTAACCGTTATGTTCATTCAAAATCAAGTTAAAGAAAAACTAATCTAGGCATAATCAGATCAGTTCAAACTTCGAAGAATCCGCCATGAGGAAACGACCGAATTAACAGAAAGTGAGAAGAAAACCAGAGTCTGTGGTCGAATTTGAAGAAGAGAAACCTGTGACGTCGTCGCCAGTCCTAGAACCAGACAGGTTTTTAGAGCCATGAACTCCATCCAAGCCTCTTCGTAGAGATCTTCGCATCTGAATTCGTTCTTTATTATACATTTTGTATTTTTCTTCATCGCCTTCTTGCGGCACGCAGAAAATTAACGAAGAAAGAAAACCCTAGAAATTGATCAGGTTTCTTTCAGACCCTACGCAGCAGCTAAGCTTGAAGCTTCAAATGCAACTCACTCTATTTCAACTGCCACAAGTCCCGCCATTTTGAAACAAACCCGATAAGAAATTCATTGACTGTGTTTTCACCGTTCGATTTGCTTACCTTTTTCAATCAAGCGTGCTCTTTACTACGAATCTTTTGTGCTCCTTACAAGTGTCGTCCTCACATGAAGAGACATTCTTAACCATTGGATTAGTATTAGATTGGGTTTACCTAAATGCTTCCACGTGTGAACAGAGTTGGGATGGGATCTCCCGCCAACAAAATACGTTCCAACGAATTCACATCTGCGCCTCATCGCATATCTCAATGAAACATTTTCCACTGATGTTCTCAATGCACGGTGAGATGTGCAGTCAAGGAAAAGCCCATACAAGCAGTCTTTATTGCCTTGCATTAAGAATATCTCTATATTTATGCTTTATTTTATGGAGAGATATTTCCCATATAAGGTTACAAAATGATGTTAAAACGGTGTAAGGGCAGATTTGCTCTGATAGAAGCCAATCTCTATTGTGAGAGTCTGAATAAATCAGGATCTCCTACGCACAAAAGCTCTGTCCACGTCTACTCACATGACATCGCAGCCAACATCTCATTCTCCTACATGTTATGCAGTATGCACGGGATAGTGTATTGTGTTGTGGGTAGAGTTCTTACGGGGTAGGGACCTGTGAACAGAGTTGAAGTGCAAATTCATAATTAATTAAAATAATGGGGGCAACTTTGGAATTATGGAGAACTTTAATTAAACAAATCTTTACAACAGCGATAGGGATGGGGTTATCCAAAAAGGATGGATATTTTGATGACGTGGCATCACGGCAATGGTGGAAAGTTGAAATCGTCTGTCTATTTTCCGACGAAAAATATTTTTTATTTTATTTTTTCGCTTTTTCAGAAATTAAAGAAAGGAAGAAGAGAGAGAGAGAGAGAGGAGTAATGGCGAGCTGCACCATGGCATCTGCAGCTTCTGGGTTCGTGCTCACATCAAACTTGACGTCCATCACAAACTCTTCGAGGAACGCAGTCTCCTTCTCGACTAGGAGAGATTCACGGCTGGTTGTACGGGCGGCGGGCGAGGCGGCGCCACCGGCTCCGGCTGCCCCTAAGGAGGGCGGAGCCCCACCTCCCAAGCCTCCCCCGATTGGACCCAAGAGAGGTGCTAAGGTATTGATTGTTTCCTTCTGACCAAGTAAGAGAGATGGTCGTTCTTGTGATGGAATTAATGATCACTGCAAAGGGGTGGCTGTGGATGAGCTGATACAGCATTAATTACCCCTAGCTACAAGAACACCATTCCTACTCTACTGCTAGTCTCTTACTTCTAAGTTATTGGGCTCTGGTTCATTCATCTTCTTGCCTCAATCTATCCTCAGGTGAAGATTCTCAGGAAGGAATCCTATTGGTATAATGGCATTGGTTCTGTAGTCACTGTGGATCAGGTCTCTCTCTCTCTCCTCTGAATAGATTTTGATGAGTTGAGTTGAACCAAACAATTGAGACCAACCCTTTTAAGCTAAGTTTCCATTTCATTGTATTGATTTCTTCTGAATGCTGGAATCTGTTACACTGAACAGGATCCAAAGACTCGTTACCCAGTCGTGGTTCGGTTCAACAAGGTCAACTACGCCAATGTGTCTACAAACAACTACGCATTGGATGAGATTCAGGAAGCCATCAGCTAAGAGCCTTATACTACCAAATGGGTAGTGAATTGTAGTCTGTCACTAAGTGTGTATTGTTTTCTCTCTTCTGCTCTTATTTGTTTATATTTTGTTCATGATTTCAAGTCCAAGTCAGTTCAGAATACCACATGAAATTTGCGTAACTTTGGCTGTTGATAATCAAGCATTTGACTGCAGAGAAATGAGATTCCTTTTTTCTTAAATAAAACCATTTACTGGGCTACTGGTTAGAGAATTCTGTGTTTGGATATTGAATCATAACAAAGGAGAAATTGGGTTGGCTTTATTTGGAATAATCTTTGAGTACTGTTGGGAACCAAAACCCATTTAGGATCTTGAGTAACCGAACCTCTATTTTCAGCTGGCTTTGGAATAATCTTTGGTTTTATTTTTTTTAAGAGTTCATTTTTCAGTTCAATTTCCTTTTTTTTTCTTTTTTTGCTTCATGGGGCTACACAACCCTGGTGGCAGCGGGATTTACTCTAACAAGTCAGAGATCCTATCAACTGAACCACCATTATCAGTTGGTTCATTTCGAAATTTTGGTTAAATGAACCGATCAGTTTCACACACCTACTTTCCTATTATGTGTAATTGGTTTATTAGAAGTTGTGAGTATTGAAGATAGATGTGTTTTTAATTATATTAATTATTAGTTGTTTGGTGTATTTGGTTGTATTTAGGTAAATATTGTTGAAATGTAATTATGGATCTTTATTTTATTTATTTTATTGGCTATGAATCTTTTAATTAATTTAGGGAGAGAGAGAGAGAGATTTTTTTTTTTTGCATGAAACTTACAATAAGAACTGAAAAACCAATTGTTTAGAATTTTGAAGTTACTGAATGTTTCATTAATTTGTTCATGGTTTGGAATTTCCCAACATAATGTTAAAGCTTATGGAATTTTAACATACCTATACATGGTTTTTAAACCGTCATTGACCTGGATCGTTTGGCCTAGAAGCCATCCAGGCACTGATTCCATTTCACCCCTGGACTGTTCTTTTGCCAAAAGCCAATGATTTGGTCAGAGACTTGTTGATTCAGGTGGTTGAACCATTGATTCATTCGACCCGAACAACTGTTTTTGACCCTTTTCATTTTAATTATTATTTTTAAATTACAACAGGTCATTTGTTCAGACCAAACAATCAAACTGCTGACCTGGAAACTGGTGGCCAAAGTGGCTTTGATTTTGATTCAGTTTTTAAAACGTTGGATTTACATGAAGGGATGATTTTAATGTGTTGAAAAAAAAAAAAAAAAAGAAATGCCATTGGGTTGTGTTTGGCTTGATAGAAAATAAGAGAAACAAAGGGGGGATTCTTGAAAAATTTTCCCAAATTTGTTAAGAACTTTTGTTCTGTTTCTTTCTTATTTTTTATTAAACCAACAGAGCAAAATATTCCATTTAATTTATAAGTTTCATCTGGGGAGTTTCAGTGCCCATTTAGGAGAATGTTGTTGAAAAATTCTATAAAAGCCCAGATTTGTTGTCATTTAGCAAAAACAAAAAAAAAGAAAAGTTCTCCATTGAATCTTTGTTAAATGGTTAGATTTTTTTTTTTTTTGTGGGTGGGGGGTGGTAATTCAAGAACTAGATAGACTAACTATTAATTAACAAAGCAGAGTACAAATTGTTCTATCCATGAGGGGCGATAATTCTATTAGATGTATTAGGATGAAAACAATTTGGCTTGTTGAGAAATAGAGTAGGCCATGACATTAGCAGTTCAAGGAATAGAGTAGGCCATGACACCAGGTTAATCATGCTAAAGAAGTCTCAAGGGCTAGGTTCATAAATGTTGGGCACATTACCATCGAGCCAGCTGATTTGAACATCACCTCAATGGTAGTGGATCCAAAAGAATAAAATGGAGGCCACTGAGAAGAATAACAATGCTTTATCCAACAATCTTCTTAGTCTTGTGCAACTATCACTAATACTAAAACAACTAACAACATTAACATTTCTGGTGTATAGGACAATGAAAAATGCGAAAAGAAGGATAATTTCTACAATGACAAAGATGAAGGTATAAGTGATAATGAGAATATAAGGGTGAGGAAGAGGATGATGGTGAAATGGAAGAAGATAGGAGTGGACAATATGGGTCCGAGTATCTCCATTGTGAACAATGAATCTACTTAGTTGGAATGTCAAAGGGGCAGGAAGACCTTGCCTCCAAGACAAGTTATGGATCTCAATCGTATCCATAAATTAGGTTTTTTTATGGAAACTAGAGTCAATCCTGAACATGCTAAAATGACTGTTAGATCTTTGCCTTTTGAAAGTTAGTGTTAATGAAATCTCAACGAATAAATTTTGGTTTTGTACTTTTGTTTATGTGCCACTCCCCAATAAAATTGAACAATGTTAAGTATGGAACTGGCAGAAATTGCTAATGAGGCTTGGTGTTTAATTGGTGATTTCAACTCTTTCGTATCAAGAGAAAATAAAAGAAAAGGCAGGTTCATTCGAGCCAAATGAGGGAATTCAATAATCTCATTCCAGAGTGTAGCCTAGGCATGAAGGGGAGTTCTAAAGGCTAGAGAGTTACTTAACAAGGGCATAGGTTGGGAGATTGGTAATAATAGGACAATTAATTTCTAGAATGATAGGTGGTCCTATGATGTATCAATTGCTGAGATCATTTTTTCCTGATTGATGAGGGATTTTTGAGGTGAAATTTGAGAGGTAAAGGGCATTTTGAGTCTTTTGGTGGTGTTTGATTAGTAAGGTGACATATTGAAGATGTAGATGTATAGTTTGAAAGGTTTTGTCTTGGAAAGGGCTAGAATGAAATCTGATTTGAATGAAGGTTAAACAAGGGTGTTTTAGGACAAAACTTGACAAATAACGCTTTCAAGGTATACCTAATGGTAAAGGCTCATCGATTAATAAAGATGTCTCAATGGAAGATTTGCAATTTAAGGGGTTTTAATTGAAATATCAAGTGTTAAGAGGTCCACTTTGAGTGTCAACAACCATCCCTCTTTTTAGAGGTAATGAGTTGCCAAATGATAAAAATAGGAAGCACAAAAAAAAAAAAAGAGAGCAAGTAAAGATGCCACTCAAGACTTACCATTGGTAGTTTACTTTGGGTAAAGTAAACCACCCTCTCCCTTTAAAACCCAGACCACCATCAAAACCCCCTCCCCCTCTTAGAGCCCAAACCATCAATGGTTACTAACCTCCCCTTTTAACAAGAGGGTTTTTACTCTTTTACAATGCATCAATTGTTTCAACTACCCAAACAAGAATAAGAAAAAAAAGTAAAAAAATGATGGAGCTCTTCTTTGCACTGCTAAACCATTGAAGGCCACCACCACTTACTCGCCATTGTTTTGGGTATGGCTTCCCTCCTTCTCTTCTTCAATCTAATTGGTTGAAATATGCCTAACCATGTACAAAAATGTTGTTCTTTTTGCTCCTTTATGGAACATTGAGGAATTAGGGAGACTAACAAAGAAACACATCTTAACTCTCTATTCTTTAGCTTCTTAGATGCGTGTCTAACCCTTTTTTTCCTTACTTTTTTCTCTATGTTATTCTTATTTTATTTTCATATTTATTTTATCAATCAAATTGGATTTCTTGTTGGATATCCAACTATTTGTGAAATCGAGTTCAAACCAATATTTTGCATATCCTATTTGATTCAAATCGAACTCAAATATTAGATATAACCTATCAAATTGAATTTAGATATATTATCCAAATTCAATCCAATCTATTTACAACCCTAACCAAAACCCATTGAGTATCTTGAGTAATAAAACTTCTATATCCAAAATGCAATAGGGTCGTGACGGATGACCAATAGTTGTGTGTGTGTGTTCTCTTAGTAGATTCTACCTTGGGGAATTTTCCCTCATTATTTTAAAGCTTATGGGTTTTGACATGCCTCTATAGAATGTTGATGGCATGTTTGAATGTCTTTTCTAAATGAGGCGACCTTTTCCAAGAGTAGAGCATGCTAGATGCTATAGTTACAAATAGTTGATGAGAATTCACTTTAGGATTTTTATTTGCAAGAAATGAATTCAGGTATTCCATTTATAGATTTCTTCTAGTGAGTTTCAGTGCCTATATGCAAACGAAGAGACAAACATGCTCAAACTAGAAACAAGAAACCTAAATATCAATCCAAAAAGATCTAACCTAAATCTAAGCATGTTAGCAAAATAGAAAGAAAAACAAAGAAATAAGAGAAATAAGATAAAGCAATCAAAATGTAACATGTAAGTAAAATACTAGCAAAACAAAGCTAACTTTATTCAAAAAGAAATAAACAACTTGGGTACCCCATGTGGGCCCCACCTATGGTCCAAGTAGGTCTCCCCAGTGGAGTCACCAGCCTATGAGCGTTGGGAAACGACTCACTTTGGGCTGTAAATGGAGTCGCCACCCATCAAATACGGAATTAGAGGTGATGGGACCTTCAAGAATGGTATTAAAATCATTTTGGTTTAATAGTGATTCCAATTGCCTGAGGCACCGACTAAACCAGCCTAAGTAAGGCTTGGACAAGAAAGGGACTCCCGGGTCCAATAGGTGGGGCCCACATGAGGACTCAAACAAGCATGACCACAGGTACACAATTAATCAAGCGATGCAAAAGTAAAGAAAGTAAAACACAAGAATAAACCAACACCAAAGAAATTAAACTCCCTACATTTTTATTATTTTATATTCTTTTACTTTTTAATTATTTACATTTCTTTTGATTTTTAATTTTTCCAATTTTTTTATCTCCATTTTATTTATTATTATTTTTTTATTTTTTATTTTCACTTTCTCTTTTTATTTTTATCGACCTTTTTTGGTTATTATCTCATGAAACCCTATTTGTTTATTTATTTTGCGAAACTATTCTCGTTATTATTACTTTGTATGATTTTTTTATTTTCTTTATTTATTAATTCTTTTCTTCCTTTTTTTTTCAATTTTTATTTACTTACTTTTTTTATTCATATTATCACATCTTACAATCACCCGGGCTCCCCTTTGCTCAATTTATTTGTAATTTTATTTTTTGCTTTTGTTTTTTTTTTCTTTTAACGACTGAGTTAAACTATCCTCCCCGGTCAACTACTCTCCTCACTATGAATCAAATTCAAAACTCTCATATTCTTATAGGATTGAATTCAGATATGTAGCCCTTACTAAATTGAATCCAATCCATTTGCAGCCCTACTTATATGTTGGCTTGGCCTAACCTAGAAGGGTGGGTCAATGCGAGTTTACCGCATCACGCCATCACCCGACCCCCTTTAATTCTCCATCTCAACATGTAACAGCTTTTGCCACATTAACCACAGAACCATGATCAATCAAGACACTAAACCACCACGACTCAATATATAGAACAAGTGGCTATTATACTATTCAGAATTGACATGTATATGGTAAGTAGAGGTGTTCATTACATGGTTTTCAAAACTGGACCGGACTTGAAAAATTGGGAGTTTTTCCTAAAAACCGGATTTTCCCTCAAAACCGTTGATTTTGGTTAACAAACCGCTGAACCGGGTGATTAATCGTTCAAACGGTTTTGACAATTTTTATTTTTTTGAATTTTTTTATTTTTTATTTTGTCAGAACAGGCCGAACATTCAGTTCAAACAGTCGGACCGTTCGACCCGGTAACCGGACCCCTGACCGGTTCGGTCACTGGGTCGGTTTCAAAAACCATGATACTTCATTATATGGTTCAAACCACGTAACAAACCAAACCAAATTAAAATTGGCACTTTGGTTAGACCTACATATAATATATAACGATTTAATTTGGTTTGGAATTCCTTAAATTTTCTGGTTTTGGTTTGGTTTTCTGAATAATGGAATTGACCTTAAAATAATAAAGCATAAATATATATAATAAATAAACTTTTAAAACTATATTTGATGAAATGAAATTGAGCTTAGGGTCTTAAAAAATATATCGTTCTAACCAAATTTGATGATTATATAGCATACCAGACTAAAAAAAAACTATATTTGTCACACACACACACATATACATACATATATATATATATATATATATATATATATATCTTTCTAATGGTGTTAAGCTAGGGGTGATGGGACAGGCTTGGGCCAGACTTGTTATTATATCTTTTATATATATATAAGATAAAATAACAAATATACATATTATATATTTTATGTATAAAATACATATATTTAAATATATGTGGGCCAGGTCAGAGTTGAAGTATTAGGCGAGAGCCCAGCTCTAAAATTTGTGGGCATGATATGGGCCTAGGCCCAATCTGGGCCTGAACACAAAACTTAGGACATCCAAACCGGAAATCTTTAGACGAAACATGTTTAGACCAAACTGAAATGATCAACTCCCAGTTAAATCCATTAAAATCGCCCAAATGAAATTAAAAACCATAGCAAACTGTAATTTAATTATTATTTTATAAATTTTATCTAACATATTCACTAAACCGCACCGACAGTACCGTGAACACCCCTCATGAATCATGATAAGTAATTTCATAAAAGCTTACGCTTCAACCATGGAGGCATGGACTAAAAGCAAAATAGTTGAGTATTGCAACTACTTTTTCTTAAAGCTATTCTGTAATATATACTTATTCTTTATTTTTGTACAACTATTTATTTCATGGGACAAGGTGGAAACAGCAAGGAAATTGTATAGTATGCTATGTAGAACTGATGGGAACTCCATTAAATATTAGAAGAACCCAAGTATGCTGGGCCCATGTATCAAGCTGACGTGTTGCATTATGGTTGGCCTAGTATTATGCCAGGAACTGAGGAACTTATGTACATCATCCACCTGAGTTGGGTCCATCTCTGTCGCAGAGAAAGAAAACCGCTACTACTACAACTAAACTAGGAAATTTCCTTGTCCCAATGACTGATGGCGCAAGAGTCAAGATTTGCAATTTGACTGCACTTAATAAATCAACGGGAAAAAAAAAATTCTAAAATAGTATAATTATTTTAAGTCAAACCAATGTTTTAAAAAATATTTGGAAACGGAGCCATTTTGGCGTATGGTAAGGATCAAAGTATTGGTATCGGGTATCATATCAAATAATTTGGATACGGATGTCTTGGAAACGCATGGATACGAACGAAAGATATATAAACGCTTGGATACACTAGTGAAATGCATACAAATCACATCAATACATTAATCATACTATACCAAAAGTTGATTTATTTATGAATAAGATATAAACATATGAAAAATGCATACTTCAATAGGTTATATGAAGAGAAATATTACAATAAACAATAAACTCTAGAACATTCAAACATTGTACAATAATTATCACTCTTTCAATTTTTATTAATTTTGAGAATATTTATTAATTTAGTATTTTATTTAAATAACAACTACTTTTAAATAATAAATATGTTTTCATTTTTAACATATAATGTTTTTATTTTACACATAATTGTAAAATAAAACAAATAAATCATTTAAGGTAGATAAAATAAATTATATTTAATTTTCAGTTTTTATTAAATTTTTTGGGAAAATTAAATCTTAAATTATTCATTTCAGTTTTTATAATTATGATTTTCCATTTTCCATTAATGTTGTTGGGAAAAATTATTTATTTATTATTTTTATATAATAACTCTATTTTTTCAAATAATAACTATGTTTTCATTTTTAACCTATAATTATGTGTAAAATAAAATATATAAATCATCTAAGGTAGATGAAATATATTATTTTTATAATTTTTAGTTTTTATTAAATTTTTTAGAAAAATTAAGTCTTAAATTATTTATTTTGGTTTTCATAATACTATTTTTTAACATGTATTAAAGGTGAAAAACAATCCAAAAGTATTCAATGTACAATTTTGTCAAACTAGACACTGATACACCTCCATATCAATGTGTATCAGATCATATCCATTGATATAGTGCGATATGGCCCGATATGGAGGCATATCGTACCGATACGCACGACTCATAAGATATGTATCCAGTCGCAGTGTATCCTGTATCCATGATCATGGATACGGATACAATACGCCCTATATCAGGAGTATCGTATCGATACCTTAATCCTTGTTTTCAGGTTGACAGTTTGATCGTCTGGTTCGAACGAATGGCCCATTCTAACAACAAAAGTTAAGAAATGAACAAAACCATTGAATGGGTCAACGGGTTGATGGTTTGACCACTCGGATCAATGGGCCATTGACTAATTCAACATTTTTTTGCCAAGGACCAGGTTTGGGGTAAAATGGATCTGGTTACATGAACGGTTCCCGGGTCGAATAGTCTGACTGTCCAGGTCAACGGGAGTTCGAAAACCATGATCAAAACAATGAGTTTAAGGGGTAAAACAGTAATTGCAATATGAAAAATAAGCCATTTTAGGGCTGCTCCTTAAGGCAATGCTTAATATAATCATTTACCATTTTGGTAAATTTCATGAGGCTCCTTGTTTTTTTTTTTTATAGCTAGGCAAATAAATTTGTATATTAGGTAAGGCAGGGCAACAAGAAAATGGTTATATCCCTTCTTGCTTTGCTCCTCAAAAACAGTTATTTTAGTAGCATATTAGGGCTGCTCCTAAAGGCAATTCTTGATATAATCATTGACCATTTTGGTAAATTTCATCAGGTACCTTTTATTATTATTATTATTATTATTATTATTATTATTATTATTATTATTATTATTATTATTATTATGAAGATGATGATATCTAGGCAAATGAATTTGTATATTAACAGTAAAGAAGTACAAGAAAGATACCAACCAAGGTGGTGTATGATTCCACCAGGCATTAAGGCCAACAAAAAATTCACCCTTCTGGGCTACACTATCAGCCTCAGAATTTAAACATTCCTAGGCTGAATGAAACATCTCCACGGAACCGCCTTTATAGTTAAAGACCCCGACAAAAAGGGGACCTTCCTCCATTGATTTTCTTTTTAGAAAGAGAAGCATTCAAAATATCCATAAATTCCATTTGAATAATGCCAAAGATGAGTTTAAATGCATTCACCCACAGAAACCAAGAAAATTTATATGTACTTTCACTCTTAGGCCCCGTTTGATTCACAGGAATAGGGGTTTGGAATTGGAATCTCATTCTCATTCCTGCTGGAATGGTAATGGTATTCCCCCATTTGAGGGAATGGCCATTCCCTACCCTTCCCTTGGGAATGAAATCACATTCATACTGATTTTAATTCTCATTTTTATTTCTATTTGAACCAAACAGACTATGGAAATGGATCATTCCGATTCCGATTCCGATTCTGATTCCGATTATGAACCAAATGGACCCTTACTTTTTATGCATGCCTCCATCACATTTTACAAGTAAACCATCATCCCTTAGGGTCCATTTGGTTTGCAGTTCAAAATCGGAATTGGAATGGTCTATTCTCATAATCTGTTTGGTTCAGATAGGAATGAAAACAAGAATTGAAATCAGTAGGAATGAAAGTGGTCATTCCCTCAAATGAGAGAATGTCATTCCAACAGGAATGGGAATGGAATTCCAATTTCTCTCATTTTGCATAGAACTTATTAGCTTCCTTCTGTGCTGCATCATCCTCTCCGTATATGTACTAAGAGGGATTTTCGAAAACAATTTTGTAAATGTTTACTCAATTGGTTTGAATCCTATACTGTGTCAAGCCCATTCCAAAAAGATATTTTTTTCTTGTGCAAAATCATATATCAGATAACTTTGGTTGAGGAAATCAATCACATTGGTTTGCATTATCTATTCTCAAGCCCCAAGGAGTAGCAAAAACTACTGCTTTAGAAAACAAAATTCGTCTTGTTCATTACACAAGCCACACTCACCATCCACCCTGATACCTCTATTTCTAAGCATATCTCATGGAGGAATTTTTCAGCTTCCGAATTTTGCTAACATGTCTTACCAACTCATCCCCCAAAGGAACCATTCTTGCCATCCATAAAACAGAGGTTTTTAATTTTGACTGTAGAGGAACCACTTATATCTTTAATAAAATTAATCAAGATTTCTGATTGGAGTGGAAATGTTTCCATCTGTTGTTCCATTATATAATGACATAACCATTGATTTCTCATGCATAAACAATTAAGTAAACATTCTCCATGAATCCCTAATGCATCCCTTTAGTTTATCAAATTTATTTGTTAAATGTGTGACAAGTTACATTGATACACACATACATACATATATATATATATATATATATATATATATATATTAGAAATGTGGCACAATTAATTTACAGAGTATAAAGAAAATGCCAGCATGTTCAAGTATGACCAAACATATCTCAATTCAATCATAACATGTCTCCTGATTTCGCATATATAATTCGAATTAATTCGAATTATCTGGTTAGCTCAAAAAGTTTATAACAATTGAATCAGGATACAGTAGGCACAACATTGCAAGAACATTCGATGAGCACTTATAAACAACTGTATCAGAAGATTACAAAGTTTTTAATCTTTTCCAAGATAGGTTGGAAACCCAAGAACCCCCCTCCCCCTAAATATCACATCAAGCTGGTGTTGATTAAAACATTGGGGTGTTCAAAAATCACTGGGGGTCTCAGGTTTGTTCTGTGACCACTTTGCAAGAAATGTGATCTCAATGTTTTTATCATGTGTACCTATCTGGTCTGGATTAGAGATGAACATTATTCGGTTAAAATCAAAAAATTAAATCAAAAATTTTGGTTCTAATTTTTAGAATTAGAAATATGATTAACCGAATTAACCAAATTTTGCTATTCAGCATATAATATATATATATATATATAATATTATTGAAATTTGATTTTAATTGAATAAATCGAATGCTCACCCTAGACTGATATGATAACAATCAATTTAATTATTGAATGCGGTATCTGTATATAACTATTACTAACCTTTGGACAATATATAAACATACACAAATAGTGTGTGAGAGAGAGATGTGCCACCCTATATTGTAGGAGGAGAATAGTAGGAGGGCTATGATCTAGGAAAAGACTAATTCAATCTAATACAGGAACTAATTAATGTGACTAAGTAGCAACCCAAGAATTGTCATGTTCCTTCGCTTCACATTTGGCACCAAAACTGACCTAACTAGAGGCAAAAGAGAGTGAAGAGTATAATATATTGCCTGGATAAAATGGGATTAATTTGAACCATATTTATATTTGGTAGAGTAGGGAGTTCATTTCATCCGTACAAGCTGAAGTGAATGGCCGAAAAATGGGTTGAGGATTTCCTTGAATCCACTTTTTAGGTTAAATTGTATGGAGCCATGGGGGTTTGTTTGTTGTAGAGTAGTTGGTTTTATGGAGACTGATCTTAAAGCTCCTTCTCAGCATTGAGGAGAAGCGGAATTTTTAGACGGGTGGTTGATTCAGCTACTTCTCCCTTTTGAGTTCGGCTTCATTCAGTCAGTGCAATGACCGTTCGAACACTCTTTATAGCCTTGTGTTGGGAATATCTTCATACTTATTTACTTTATTTTATGAGGAGATATTTCCAATGCAAGAGGCTGTTGAAACAGTGTGAGCATGGACATGGACTTGCACTAACTGAAGCCGGTCTCCTCCCTAACCAGACCTCCTTACTGATCGCCATCTTCATTAATAAACCACCCTTGAATCCGTGATGATAAGGAGACTTTGTTATATACTTAAGGGTAGGGATGATTAGTAGCCACCTGGACATCAAAAACAGCTTACCCACTACCGAAAGCTACAAGAACCAACACAAGAAAGGGGCAACATTTCCTTAACCACGCATGGTAGTTATCAAATCTTAAAAGGGAATACTTCAAGTTTGATTAGGGGATTTTTTATCAGTGTAGAACATGTCAACAAGTTTTTGGACCTCTGATGACTGAGCAATTGAAACCAATCACAATCAGATTACTGAACCCACAAAACAGAGAAAGGTGAACTTTCTGGCCGGCTTACTCAGGAATTCAGGCTCCACTCACTTTTTGGTAAGTTATTTATTCGGGTAAATGCATTTATCTAAGTAAATATTTTTCTAGGAAAGACTTATCCGAGTTAGTGCATTTACCAATGTTCTTTTATTTTCCATGTAAATAAGGCAATGACCATTTTAGCCATAAAAATCCAATATTAAAAGAGGAATTTTTGTCTCATTCAAGTATTGACAACTCCCAAAATGTGAATGGGGCCTTAGAATTATCTGCAATATGTAATGGAGAAATCAAGCTAACCATATTAAGTCTGCATTGAGGACCTAGCACTATGCAAAGTGGACAAGCAATTCAGGGTCTGTTTGGTTTGCGGAAATAGGGGTCTAGAATCAGAATCGGAATTATCCACTCCAATCCTAACTACTTGTTTGGGTGGAACTGGAGTCCAATTCCCATTCCTAGTGGAATGATATTTTTCCATTTGAGGGAATGGTCATTCTAGTCGACTCTGACTCTGATTTCAATCACAATCTCAACCATGCAAGTGGGGAAGACCAATCCAATTCCAATTCCAACTGTAGACCAAACAGATCCTCAAAGCCTCGAAAGGTACCCTCGTAATATTTCATTTTTTTTTTGAGAAAATCTTAAGGCTGTGTTTGGAAACGATACAAATAGAGTGTGAATGCAAATATGAAGAGTATAAAACGGTTCATACAAATGCAAAGTTGGGTTAGTTTTGCATTGATAAATTTACCTTCTTACCAAATAGACTTTTATCTGTAATGGATGCAAACACGAACCCAATAAAGTATATGCCTTTTTTAACAAAACCCTACTTTGAATGCAAATTTACTTCTTTTTTATCAATGCACATTTACATCTCATTTTCAATATAAATATGCATTGGAAAATGTATTTTCTATCATTTGTCAATGCATAAATGCATTCTTACCAAACACTGGCAAAACTAAATCAAAGTGCATATTTACCCTGAATCTGGATTTATACTTCATTTGCATATTTATCCTGACATGAATTTTTTTGACGAATATAAGGAAAAATTTTATTAAAACTGAAAAAAGAAAGGAAAGAATGTAAAATAGAGATCAAGGCGGCAATGAAGTTGTAAAAACAAGTTTGATATAACAGATACCGTGAAAGCACTGTTGACTCTATGTGTTGAACAGAGAGGCTGGAAATGCTACACGCCTACACCCAATATATATAAATGAATGTATAGTGGTCCTAGATCAATAGTACACGATTTATAGCGCGTGGTACCAGCACCGCCAATTTAATTTGCATTAAAAGAATTTTATAAACTACAATTTCTTCAAACCTTTTTATGTGTACAGTGTACGAAGTATAGGACATAGCACGCCTATCTCATAGTAGGAATCAGGAAATGCTGTGCCATATATCCCCTCTCTTTTTGACTGGACACATATTTGGATTTTATTATTAGATTGAGTGGGACGTATTAATCCTGCAGTTTTGAGGGAGTTCAAATCAGCCCCACGAGTTTGCCCCTCACAACGTTCCACAGCACATCTTTGCCATGTATTGAAAGTATTTTTCGATAATAATATCATCATTTTTAAAATTATCATCAGATGATGTTTACAATACATGGTGGGGATGCGTCGTGGAATATTGTTGGGGGCAATCTTGTGGGGGGCTGATTTGGTTTCGTTTTGAGGTTAATTTCAATTTCATTACTAATGGAGTATCAAGACTAAAACTAATGCATATGTTCTGATTGTGAATACTAGAAGAAATCAGTATGTCTACTATCATATTCATCTACTTATTATCTGATTTCCCATCTTTCTGAAGATTAATTAAGATTTTCTGTATATGATGACAGATGGGAGAGACCAGGTTCCACCATGAATTTTAGCAAACCGGATCACTTAATAGTTTAAGCTTTTAGATTGAACGGTTCTTTGAGATGGTATCAGAGCCACTTTGACCAAGTGGTCTAGTGTTTGATTCTCGTCACCCCCAATAAAATTAATTAAGTTTTAGCACAAGGTATGTGTGGGCATGTGTTGTCCACGCTTCAACCCAATGGGCTTTCGTGTGAGGGGCCATTTTAGAGAATAAAACATATTAAAGGATCTCACTTAACAACTTAAGCTTTTAGGTTGAATGGTTCTTTGAGAATGCTGAATTTTCTTTTAAATCCTCTTACGGATGCTACATTAAAGCTTCTATGTATAGATATCACTAACTAACATTTAACTAGATTTGAATTTAAAGCATGGTTTTTGAACCGTCGTTGACCCAGACGGTTGGACCGTTCGGCTTGGAAACCGTCCAGGCAACCAGTTCCGTTTTACCCCAAATCCGGTCTTTGGCCAAAAACTGTTGAATCAGTCAATGACCTGTTGACCCAAATGATCAATCCATTCAACGATTTTTGGCCATTTTTACTTTTAACTATTTTTTATCAGAATGGGCCGTCCGTTCGAACTAGATGGTCGAACCGTTGACCCCGAAACTTGTGGCCAAAACGATTCCATTTTCAGATCATTTTTTAAAACCATGGTCTAAAGTATAAATGAAAGTAAAATTAAAAATCAAAGATATAATAAAGATAAACTGATATAAATCAGAATTTGTCTGATTATTGTATTGATCAATGAAACATGCATGATATTAAAAGCACTAGATGAAAATATGGTTTTGAAAACAAAAGTTCATCAAGGACATATTTTGGTTTCATTTTGAAAAACGGAAAATTTACTGGCCTGGAAAACCAAGAAGATATTTTCTATGGTTTTGTTTTAATAATAAAATAATTAAAGTTTTTTCAAAACCAACTATAGGACCCGGTTTTCCTGAAATCACACCACAGAAAACAACTCACACCGGAGAGCACCCCTTTTAACTTTAAGATAGTAATTTTTTTTAAAGGTAGTAGAGAGGTTTAGCTTTCAATACTATTGCTGGTATCTATATATGTTTTAATCATTTTTATTAATTTCTGTGATGAAATACCCTAATTACTACTATTACCAACACTGTTAATTGGAGTTTAAATTTCATGGTTGTTGCCGAATTTATATACAGTTATTAGTCATTATCATCATCTTTACCATTTGATGGTGATTTGGGTGTTGCTGATGATGATATGGGAGAGAGTGCATTAATGATAATGAGAAAGCAAGAAATTTATGATTAAATGAGAGAAGCAACAACACAAACGAATACATTTATGAATTGGAGATGAAATACGTATAAACTACTTATGAGTTAGATCTGGGTATGGCAAATATACTATCACCATCTGCATATGGTCGATGAAAAGCATCTTGAGTTCCAAATAACTGCTAAATAGGCTTAATGAGATTCCTACACCTATCAGTGGTTAGCCAATGTGAAAACAGAAATTTAAGAAAGTAACCCAAATGCCCCCACTAACCATGCTAGAGTTTCAAACAATTTCTAAATGGGCTTAATTAGATTCTCACACCCATCAGTGGTTAGTCAATGTGAAAACAGGAATTGGGGTCGTTTGATAAGTTTTTTTGGGAAGATTTTTTGACAGTTTTGACAGTTAAAAGACGTATTGAGCTTTTACATTAAGATCTAAGAAGTCGATCTGAAACCTGTTTGATTAAGGCGTGTATTTTCGTGCATCTTTCCATGTGAAGACGAATAAAAAAACACGAAAGCTCTAATTGGAGCTTTCCAAAAATCGTCCAATTTAAATTTCTCGCATCTTTTCAATGCATAGTTTTTAGTGGCTAGATCTGCTTTAAACCAAATGAAAAAAGACTGAATTGCGGTCTGCTGGGCTTGTAAATAGAAGACAGACCGTGAGAAAAGACGCGTCAAACAAAGCCGAAGTAACCCAAATGACCCACTAAACCATGTAGAGTTTCAAACAATTGCTAAATGGGCTTGATGAGATTCTCACACGCATCAGTGGTTAGTTGAAAACAGGAATTAAAGAAAGTAACCCAAATGCCCCACTAAAGCATGCTAGAGTTCCAAACAATTGCTTAATAGGCTTGATGAGATTTTCACACCCATCAGTGGTTAGCCAATGTGAAAACAGGATCTAAAGGAAGTAACCCAAATGCCCCACAAAACCATGCTAGAGAACTTACCCATGTACCAACCAAACAGGACAAACTCGCATGAATTGCTGAGCTAGATTAGTTTGGTTTTCCTTGGTCCTCATTTCTCACTCTTTTGGTGGTAGCTAGACGGAGGCCATTAATTTTGTCCACTACATATTACCTTGCAGCTAGCAACAATTCTATATAAAGTCTGCCAAAGCCCTAGCCTTCAATATTACTAAATGAGCGAAGAGAGTAATTAGAACATAGAATTGGAAATTCAGTCCCAAGATTATTGCTTGTCTGCAACCATCTCTCCATGGAGTGTCTTCCTCTTCTTGTTGCCTCCCTGGTGGTAGGCCTAGCAGTAACTCTGTGCACTCTTGCTCCACAGGCTGAGGCCCGTGCATTCTTTGTGTTTGGTGATTCGCTTGTTGACAATGGCAACAACAATTACCTGGCCACCACTGCTCGTGCCGACTCCTATCCTTATGGCATCGACTACCCAACTCATCGACCCACCGGCCGCTTCTCTAATGGCCTCAACATCCCAGACATTATCAGTCAGTCTCCAAAACTTAGTTTCCTCTTACTTTATTCTGCTAGCTTCATGTCTGGAATCTGGATGATGCTTTGCATTAGAAAACTACTTTTGAGTTTTGACATTGTTGGTTGTATATATATATGTCCTATCATCAGGTGAGGCAATGGGTGAGGAGTCTACACTACCCTACCTGAGCCCAGAGCTCAGAGGAAAGAAACTACTAGTTGGTGCCAACTTTGCTTCTGCTGGGGTCGGAGTTCTGAATGACACAGGAATCCAATTTGTAAGCAGCATTAATGATATATCAAACAGATTCACCAAATCTGTTGTTATTTGATCAACTGACATTGCACTAACCCAGGTCCCAGTAAATGTAAATTAAAATTCAACGATTAATTGCAGGTAAGCATCATCAGGATCAACCAACAATTGCAGTACTTCCAACAATACCAGCGACGTGTAAGTAAGATGATTGGAGAAGAACAGACACAGCAACTTGTGAACCAGGCGCTCGTCCTCATCACCCTTGGTGGCAATGATTTCGTTAACAACTACTACTTGGTGCCGTTCTCGGCAAGATCGCGCCAATACTCTCTCCCAGATTATGTTCGCTTTGTCATCTCTGAGTACAAGAAAGTTTTAGCGGTAATAATGTCTTCCTTAATTTGGATTTGCATCATATACATGCACTCATGCACACTCAGCTCTACTCTGTGCTTTCATGGAGTTCTCGCTTTACTCTGTTCATAGGCATCTTGTTTTTTGTTCTTGTGAGCGAGCTGGGTCCTCTTCGTACGCAAGCAGAGAGAGAGGGAGAGGGAGAGGGAGAGGGAGAGAGAGATTTAATACGAGTTATATCTGCTTGCCCGGTTTCTGCATGCACCATTAAAGCATTCATAGCCAACTACCGTGCATTTATAGAAGGAACGAATCCCATAACTCTATCGTGTTCAAATCAACCCTCTACAGTGCCAATGAGTCTGAATCTGCTCCACAATGCGCGCCTCACAGCGTGTTCTGGCTGCACATTGGGAGCATCTCATATATTCTTATTCGTGGGGAGATGTTCCCAATCCAGGGTGAGATGTGGCTGTGACGTCGGCGTGAGGTGTGCTCTGTGAGGAGCAGATCCCAATTCTGTGGTAGGCCACGTCAGTTTCAATTACAAAGGTCCCACACATCCTGCTGACGTAGTATGTTCATGGTTGAACCAGTAAAGTTGGTCCCACACAATTTTACTTTAAATATTTCTTGCTTTTGTTATTTGGGTGGGCATTACTTTAAACATTTTTTTTATTTTTCACCTTGGATTAATATCCCATAAAAGTGTGCAATATATGCATTTCATTTCAAGAAATGTCGGGGCATTGGGGAAAATAAGAATTTGACATTTCCCTAAATGTCTATGCACAAAAATCCAAGCATTTATGATTTTTACTGTTTATTTAATAAATAATAAAATCAAGGGAAATTGTCTAAAACTCACCATGAGTTTTCAGCATTTCTCTTAAATTCATCACAACTTTTTAAAACGTCTAAAACTCATCATGTCATTAAGCTTTTATTTTCCAAAACTCACCTTCCGTTAGTGCACCGTTATTGTTTCTTAACAGAGGTGTCCACACCAGCATAAATAACAATTTTTATGACCAAATCACCCTTGAATGGCGAGTTAGAGGAAAAGGGTCTTTTTCATTTTTCAATTTTCTTTTTTTTACATTTTTAGTGTTTTGTTACAATTTCTAATATTTTTTTTATAATTTCTGTTTTTTTACATTTTCTATTTTCTACAATCTATAAAATTTCCTGTATTTTTTGTTATTTATTTGCAATTTTTGTGTTTTTCTATAATTTTTGGTGTTTTTTCTACAATTTTTATTTTCTGATTTTGTTTTTTAATTTCTATATCTATTTGAAAATAATTTTTATTTTTTGTGCAATTTCTATAATTTTTTATATTTTTTGCAATTTTTGTGTTCTTATGTATTTTATATTTGAAAATATTTTTTGAACCTTTTCCTTTTTTACATGTCTAAATATTAAAATATATGTATATATTTTATATTTTCTTTCAAAGTTAAAATGGTAATATATTAACAGCCGTTAGTCTCTTTAACGCCAAGTTAGTGACGTGGTGAGTTTTAGACATTTAGAAAAGTTATGATGAATTTAAGAGAAATGCTGAAAACTCATGGTGAGTTTTTGACAATTACCCTAAAATCAGACAGTGTTTCATGCACAAGAGATCGGATCTGCTACTCACAAAGGGTGCCTCACATGCATATCCTACCATGCATTGGGAACATCTCCCATACTTATAAGTTATTATTCACGAGAGATGTTCCCAATGCACCGTGGATGTACCTGTGAGGTGTCCATATGTGAGGAACAGATCTCATTCTTGTGATGGGATCTCCCATTCTCGTGGAAGATGTTCCCAATGTATATCCTACCATGCACTGAGAACATCTCCCGTATAATAAACACCAATGCCCATGTGGGGTTGATGTGGCAGCATTTTCTTAATAAAGGCCGTATGATTTTGACATTTTGACCAAAATTTTAAGAGACACCACATTGAAGAAGAATTACTTTTATTGAACAACGTCTGACATTCTGTGTATTGTGTATTAATGCAGAGACTGTATGAACTAGGAGCACGTAGGGTTCTTGTGACGGGAACTGGGCCCATGGGCTGTGTCCCAGCTGAGCTAGCCATGCGTAGTGTGAATGGTGAATGTGTAGTGGAGCTGCAACGAGCTGCTGACTTGTTCAACCCTCAACTGACTGAGATTATAAAGCAACTCAACTCTGAAATCGGTTCAGATAACTTCATTGCTGCAAATACAAATCGGATGCACATGGATTTCATCAGTAACCCACAAGCATTTGGTACGTTTGAGAATGGCTGGGGCTTAGTGGCTATTTACGTTTGGTCTAATTCCATAAAGTTTGTATATAAATTAATGTGGGGTTTGGCCCTTCTTCTGTTGCTTTCTATGCGCTGGGCCAGGTTGGATTTGGACTGCAATTTAATTTCTTGGACCACCCACCTGTCCATGGATCGATCTAGCCATTGCTGAATCTAATGTGAACCCATTATCCATAAAGGCGCATGTGTATGAAACACTAGTGTGTTAACTCGTCATTTATATAGTACGTCTATATACAGTTGTGCACGTAATAGATCCTAACACTATAGTTTCGAAAACACCCTTAACAGCTCTTATATCAACCCTTAAACAAAAACCATGGGTAAAATTGATATTTTATTTATTTTCTTTTGAGACATTAGGGTCCGAATGTTATTTCTTACTCTGTCTAATAAAAACAATGAAAAGTAAAGTAGTTGCAAACTATTAGTGGTCTCTTTCTCCCTTCCCTTAGTTCTGTATTTTTTTTTTTTGTGTTTGAGTAATGTTTATATTTATTTTCCAAAAAAAAAATCTATAAGGGGTGTCTTAGTCACACACAAAATATAGGGTAGGTTTTGGTGTAAATATGTGAAATTAGGGCTGCAAGTCAGGCTGGGTTGGGTTGAGCCAACCATAGTCCAACCCTAAGTTTTAAATCCCCAATCCAAAGTCAATTTCGGGTTAGGCCCAACCCAATCTTCTTCCCATCCCTTAAAATCTCTTAGAATGTCTTAACCTTAAATCTTAACTCAACTTTTATTACATATATTAATCCTATATTTTAATTAGTATTTGTTTGTTGATGTTTTTATTGATTCTTTAAATATAAAATTCAGAAAAAAAAAAGTGTTTGAAAAGACTATAGTTTATTATGATGACTTTTAATAGATTTTTTTTATGGGCAGCAAGCTATGGGTAACAAACAATAGAGATGAGATAAAAAATAAAATATTCAGAAAACATAAAATACGTTATCAAGGTTTTAATATTTTCAATTAGGATTAAGTAAATTGATTGTCTTAAATAAAATAAATGATAGTATGTGGTGGTGGCTATACAACTATCATGCATCTAAACAAATCAATCTATGATATGTACTACAGAGTCGGGTTGTCTGAGGGGTTAACCCTAACCCAACCCGAAGTAAAGTCGGATTCATAAATTTCAACATTAACCCTAACCCAAGCATCAACCTGACCCAACCCAACCCGACTTTTTCAGATTGGATTAGGGTTGGGTTCAGCTGACTTTTTCGAATTGGGTTAGGGTTAGGTTCGGACAAACCCAACCCAAGTTGCAGATTTATGTGAAACTACAGGGGTGTTAAGTAAATGACCCAGACACAAAAGAAAATCAAAATTCTTGCTTCTTACTTTTCTTCAGAAGAAACCATGGTGTCTGACTAAATGACCCAGAAAAAAGTGTAAGAACACAGTTCATGGTTGATTTATACTCTTTTCCTTAACATTTAACTTGAACCAGGTTTTGTTACATCAAAGATAGCATGCTGTGGACAAGGGCCCTACAATGGGATAGGACTTTGCACGGCTGCCTCAAATCTGTGCCCCAACAGAGATGTCTATGCATTTTGGGATCCATTCCATCCAAGTGAGAGAGCAAACCGGATTATTGTTCAACAGATCCTGGCGGGATCAACTGATTACATGCACCCCATGAATCTAAGCACTGTAATGGCTCTGGATGCCAAGATGATGACTTGATAACTGCTCCATTTTCAGGCTTCCTTCTAGCTAGCTAGCAGGTAGTGTTACTATTTATTGTTCATGGCGTTTGCTTGCTCAGAGTCAGAAGTCTCCACAGTAATTAACATGGGCGTTTGCTTTCATGTCTTGCTGCAGGGCCTTCAGCTGTCTTCTATTATCCCAGGATTTATATAGGGTTAATTATATTAATCTTTCAAATTGTCTGTTTAATTCCTTGGTGCTTGGGCATTAGTAAGGGTCGTCTTAATTAGCAGAGATTAATTTATGTTTTGGTTGTGTTGAAAGGAGAAAGGTGTATCTTTAATGGAGGATTATAAGTCAAATTCAAAGACTGATTATGGAGTTCAGAATTGCAATAAGACTTCTATTATGAGATCAATTAATGATTTAGTGCATTTGATGTTAAAGCCATTATTACTTAACAGGTCTTGTCTTTAAGGCTGCGTTTGGAAACGATGCAAATGGAGTGTAAATCCTGGTTTAGGGTAAATTTGCACTCTGATTCACTTTTGCATGTGTTTGGCAACATTACATTTATATATTGACAAATGATAGAAAATATATTTTCCCATACATATTTACATTGATTATAAAATATAAAATTACATCAATAAAAAAGAAGTAAATTTGCATTCAAGTGGGTTTTTTGATAAATAAAAAAACATACACTTTATTGGAATTCGTATTTGCATCCATTACAGCTAAAAGTCTATTTGATAAAAGGTAAATTCGTGAATGCAAAACTAACTCAACTTTACAATTTATATGAACGGTTTTACACTCTACATATTCATATTCACACTTAATTGCATTGTTTCCAAACACAGCCTAAAAATCAAAGATATTGTTTAGTAACTAGCCTGATCTACCGGGCTATTAAATAAAAGATTTTAGATACGGAAAGATGGTTTGAAGATTTCAGATTTTTGGTCGTTTTGGACTTCCTCAATTTTTTTTAAATGTGGGACTTTCTGACTTCCCATCTTTCATTAGCAGAGAAGAAAAGATTGTTTCTCTTTTTTGGTTTTAAATGGACCCATAATTTTTTCAAGTGATCATCATGTCAATATCTTTTTATCTTCCATGGAGAAGAGCTCTGCAATATACAAGAAGTTTAATGCCCTCATAAATATTGACAGGTAGCGGACAGATCAATGGTGCAATTATAGGACACCTCCCAACCCAAACTGTCTTAACGTAAAATTCAACAAGGTCACATCAGATGATAAAATCCACCTGAATGGAGCCCGCCCACATTAACTGGAGACAAGATTGTACACACCAGGCTGGACTACTTGTCACGAGTGAACAACCCAGTGTTCAGTACAGATGAGGCCAGATGGGATAAGATCCCATCTTAGGTCATAGGTGGCCCAGCCCCGTGTGTACAATCTTGTCTCCAATTCATCCCGATCCACGTGAATGAGCCATTCAATTTAGCAATTCACGCTTTTTGTTTACGGAATGTTTAGGCTGCATTTGGTTGTAATGCAAATGCAAATATGTACACTACATATTTACCTATTTTTTGGTTTATGAATACAAATAAGGTTCACATTTTAAACCATTTTTGCATTCATCTTGTTTGTTTGAAATCGGTACAAAAGTGTTGGTTCATCATTAAATGCTTCGATTATCTCTTATGCTCCATTGCATTAATTTTGATTAAAAAGTTAATTATCAAAAAAACACAAAATTGTATCAAAAAAATAGGTACAGTTATGTTCTTTTCTCAGAGTACAAAACTGTCAGAAAATACATTTTAACTCTGATAATCATCACTTTTTTACATTTCAAATAAACACGAACCAAAATACATAAATACCTCAATTTGACGTTTGTAAGCTTGAGCTAGTAGTTAAACCATCCAGTAACCACGAAACAATCCCTCTCATCAACATCTACACCTGTTTCTGTGTGTGTGAGAGATAGAGAGAATTACTCTCGGGACCCATTGGACTTAAAAAGTGTTGTTAGATGAGATTCCTAAATAGATTTTTATTCTTCTACACGCCCCTTTATGAAAAAGGGTATCTGACTTTAAGTGTGAATAAGTACAGAACTACTCATAACTTGTGTTAAAATTTAATCAATTATGATGAAGACGATGAGGATTGAACATTAGACCACTTGCTTAACCTACCAAATCTTCCTCCACAGATTTCAGCTCTTCAGGTTTCGTTTCAGATTGGTTATTTTGCACCCTAGCAAGGGCTGACAAGTATTAATTTGTTCGGTTCTATTAGGTTCAATCAAAGCCAGCTAAAATAACTAAAGTTTTTAGTGCACGTATACATGACAAAACCGTTGAGGAGCAGATAACAAAGATATCAACTTTTGCAAACTCAAAGTTGGGTCTTAATTGGGGGTTTAAACGATACAATCAATTTGTAGGATTACGAAGGGAGAAAAATGAAAGCTCATAAGCCATCAAAAGCTTTCAAAAATCCCTATGTTTGTTCAATTACACAAGCTGCAGTAGTGTGTTCGTTGAAAGCTCCATGAGAGGTAGAGACAAGTAACCAGCTGTGCATTCATGGTACTACTTCACATGGTTTTTAAAATCGGACCGAACTGGCTGGTCAGACTGGAAAAATTAAGAATCGATTGATCAGTTCCGTTTTACCCCAAAACTGTTAAAAATCATTGATTTGATTAGCAAACTGCTGACTCAGTCGGTCAAACCGTCCAACAGTTTTGGCCGTTTTTTATTTTTTAAATCTTTTTGTCAAAACGGGCCATCTATTTGGTTCAAACAATCGGACCATTCGACCCAAAAACCGGACCCCTGACCGGTTCATTGCCCGATTCTGTTTTAAAAACCTTGCTAGTTCACAGAGATGATGCACCTTGACAGGTTAGTAATCTAGAAGCAAAGTGGCTTTTAATACAATGAATCCACGATTCATGTGCTTTGCTATCTTCTATAACTTTTGAACACTATTCAATAGTAAAAGTCACGATGAAGATGTTTGCTTGTAAAGTCCTAGGCGTCTGTAGGAGGGAGAGAGAGAAGTAATGTCCATTGGTGTGGTTATTTAATCATAGAATCATTGATTAAGTTAGAAAGCGCTTGAACACTTTCTGCTATTCACTTTTACTTTGTGTTTTCTCTAATTTTGCATTCCAGGCATGGATTAGTGTAATTCAATGTTCTATGTCGCTTCAGTTTTGTATAACTTGCATTCAAGGATCAAAGTATTGTATTGGACAAAAAAATGGATACAATATAAAAATACATATAAATTTTATAAATATATTAATAATACTAAATTTAAAATTAAATAACCAAAAATAATGTATAAATACATACAAAATAATATTTTAATGGTATATATTAAAAAATATATTACAATTAATATAGCAGGATATAAAAATATCATACAATTGTGTTGATAATGCATTAATCAAGTGTCCAACACACACAATATATGCACATATTATGTTTTAATATTATATCAATTATTTTCTATTTTATTATTTTTACTTTTTTACATTAACAAAAAAGTCAACCAAATATTAAATTCAAAAAAATAATTTAAAATATCAATTAATAATTTATAAAAATATATAATCTCAATTTAAAATATATCAAATCCATTAAAATTTTCTAAGATACATATCATATGCAAATTTGTAATTTTAATTATTAAAATAATTATTCCATTACTAACATTTTTGTTTCTATAATTTTTCTAAAAATAAAAACAATTTTTCGATATAAATGTTGATTAATAGATTTGATAGATTCTACTTAATATTATGTTTATATTTAATCTAATGTAAATGAAAATATTAATTAATGATTTATATATAAGTACTAAATAATTATTCTATTAGTAATATTTTATTTGTATAAATTTCTTGAGATTGAACTCATCTTTGGATGATAGATTATTTATTTCATTAGTTTATAAAATATTAATTTTAAAAATTATTATTTTAAATTTTTAAACATAAATATGTATTTAGGTTACATGTACATACTAAATTTAATAAATCCTATTTTATATCAATTATTAACATAAGAATTAAGATGGCTTAGCGGTTTAAGGTTGTTTTAAGGATAAAGTGCAATGCACGTTGGCCGATTTGGATAGGCCTGTAAGCGGTATCCGGAAATTCGATTCTGAATTCGAGATTCAACTTAAATGAATCGAATTCAGCTATTTCAATCAAATAAATGCTCGAATTCAAATTTAATTTTTATACCGATTATTTAATCGGATTGAATTCTAATATGACTTGATTCGATATATTTAAATTTACATGCATAGCCCCATTGTATCTATGTTTCTTTAATAGTTTGAGGGTATAATGGTAAAATCATTTTACCCAACAAATCTTCTTTTCCATTCAAAAATCTGGTGCATCCTCCAAAAAATCTCCTTTCCCCCAAAAAATCAGCGAAGTCTCCAAAAAATTTCCTTTCCCATTCGAAAATCCAACTCTTCTTTACTTCTCTTACTGTGTATTCTTTGAAGAGGCAAAATGGCAACTGGAGTAGGAGAAATATTGCCGCTACAACATTCCTTTACAAAGTTTGGTGCTAATACTTTGTGATGAGGGAGGATTTGGCCCTCCAATGACATTGTGACACATGGCATCTTGGAACAACTGGATGACACCCAGAAGCACTTAGGCGACAACTTACCTTAGCCAACATGATGGTATCCCGACCTAGCGACCTGGCACAGGCGCCGACCTAGCACAGGCGCCGATCTAGCGACCTCGACCACAACTCAGGTCGGCTAAAAGCACCTCGTCCAGGGCCGACCTGCAGCACCTCGTCACTGACCGAAGTGACCTCGACGCAAGGAGCGACCTCCCTCGAGGGCGTGCCGGCCTGACTGAGGTCCAGGTGGCAACCTACGAGACATGCTCACCAACAAATTCAGCATGCATATCCCAACACTCCCACGATCCTTGGAAGTTGGCGCACGTACCGAACATTCCGGAGGGTGGTCAATGTGCATGGCGATTGCCTCCGGGAATCTCGGACCACTTAGGCGACCTCTCGGAAATCTCGGATGCGGTGCATGAAGCACATGCCAAACAATGCCTATATAAAGGCACCAACCCCAATGACATAGGGGGGGCAAGTAAGCACATTCTAGCTCTCATACTTTTATGATTTTTTAACTCGCGATTTACTACTAGTTTACTAACTTAAGCATCGGAGCGACCTCGTTGGGTTAGCCACCCCGGGTCCTCTGACATTGATTCCTTGCAGGTCTCTAAAGAACTATGAAGCTCAACAATCAATGCAGCTCAAACTGGTCAGCTCAGCATCCAGGTCCTCACCCAGCAAAATTCTCCACTTCGGCCTCTGAGTCATCGGCCCCTTGGAAGCAGACCGAATGACGAGGTACTTAGCTCAAAATTGATTCATCACTTTGCACAGGCAAAATGGCGAACGAGCAAGTTGGAGAAACCCCTGCTACTGCAACGTTCTTCACAAAGTTCAGTATTATTTGCAGCTATCCAGCAAAGATCGATGCCCATGTTGGGTCATTTTTGTCTAAGATGAGGTTGTTGTCAATGACTTATCGTGGACGATGAGGAGCATTAGCGGCATGGCGAATCAACTAAGGTTAGATTTCGACTTGTTCTTTTTGCTTTCTCTTTCTATAAATTTTTCTAGTATTTATAGCTTTTTGATATCTTCTTTTGCGTATTATTTAAAGTGGGAATGGTTGCCAGATTTAGGTTCAGATTTATCAAAATTGTAGCTATTATATTTTGATTCTAGGTAATATTTTTGTATTTTAATTCACAAACAGAAATAGATAGCCTTGCTTGTATTTTGGGTTTGGAACAACGAAATTTTGGTTCAATGTGCTCATCTTTCATTCATCCCTAATTTCTTTATTTTCATTAGAATTAGAATTTTATGTTTTTATCCAAACCTAAATAGTTGAATTCAAATTGTTCGAATATTCGACTATTCACTTGAATTCGAATTTAATTTGATTTTAAATATTCAACGGATATCAAATCAAATTTGAATCCTTATTTATCAGATCGGATTCAAATTCGGATATATCTCAATTCGATCTGTTTACACCCCTAAATTTGGGTATGAATCCCTCTATTGTCATCTTTTTAGTAGAAAGGATAGGCATCCGTATCAACCTGATACGCCCCTACACACGCAGGATACACTCGATACCGATCTCACTGATTGTTACTTAGCTAGCATCAAGACTATTTGAGTTGGTAAATGATTTACAAATTGATAGAAGGTGCCTAAGGAGATTACCTACATAGTTTTCTTGTGTTCCAAGTGTTTCATTGAAGAGCAATATCTATGTGCCAACATCTCACAATAGGTGTTTTATTTTCCTAGGTGAAATGTGTGTTTCCCAAAATTTAATCCTCAACCCATGTGAATGAGTTGATTCAGGTTGGCTAATCATTATTACTTTTTAGGTTATTTTATTTAGGTTTTGATAAAACTCAATAGTACATTTGAGCTTTATCTATTCTTATTTCTTTTATTTATTTATTTTTTTAATATCTTTTGAAGGGTTACACAACAGGGTAACTTATCCCTCAACCCAAGTGTAGGCGGGATTCTATTCCAAATATCCGTTACGACTAGCAGGAGACCTTACCAACCAACCGATTGGCACCTTGCAGCCATTCTTATTTCTTAATTAAGATGGATGCTTCTAATAAGTTATATGTAGTAAGGGCACTACCAGCTATTTATTTTGTTGCCTAAGATCTTTATTTTTATACATGATCCATCTCTGTTGATGTTAGACCTAAAAAAAAACACTATGGATTGGGTTTGAGTGCTTTTTGGCTATTATAGAGCTTCTTACACATCTAATAGTGTCTACTTAAAAGGGATGAAGTGCAACAACTTTTAGCAATCCCGTGTCAATCCCACATGGACAACCAATAAGATATGTTTGGCACAAAATTTGGGAATCCTGAATTGTCATTCATTTAGTCATTTGAAGTAGGGGTGCAAGTTGGGCTGGGTTAGTTCAGGATCAGGTCAAACCTAGCCCAACCCAAGTTTCTAAACCCCAACCTTAATCTTTGACTAAGAGACCAACCTAACTTTTTTTGCCATCTTCTTAAACTCTCATTAAGTGTCTCAAATTCTCTTAATTTTTAACTATGAGACTTTCATTGAATTTAAATTACCATAGGCAGACCACATTTTTTATTGTTATTTGCTTGTTTGATGTTTTTATTGGTGGAGAGAGTTGGAGAACAATGAGAGAACTGGTGGGTAAGCCTCCTGAAAAGCCAAGTTTTGCAGCTATTCTTGCTTAGAATTCTAACCCATTTCTAGTGGCCCTTGATCCACCGTTGGTAGATGTTCCGATCAGGGATCCCTCCTTCAAGTGGGGAGAGACTACGCTTCTGTTTTTTAACGAAGAAATAGAGAAACCTCTCAATCCTCTGCATTTTTAACCGGTTGTGAAAAGTGTCCACGACATACCTTCCCTAGCCAAGATCAGAAAGTTCCTAATAGGAACCTTTCATTTGAAGAATGCAGTGGTGGTAACTGCTCTGGATCCAAGGCACGTTCCAATCTTATTTAAAGATGGGTCAGAGTTTCTGTAGGTTTGTCTTCGAGAGGTAATCCAACTTAAGGATTATCTATTTCGATTCCTCAAATGGACTCCTGGAATGGAACTAGGATGGAAGACTTCAGTGGTACTAGTGTGGATTTCTTTACCTAAACTCTAGTAAATCTATACAATGACAGATTTTTGTCGTTAATAGCATAGGTAGCTGGAAGAGTGTTGAAGGTTGATCAAGCTACAGCTTGTGTGTTTGTGTGTATGTGTATGTAGAAATTGATTTGTTAAAGGACAATTCTTGGAGGGTTTGGATCAGGTTGGGTTGAGAAGGGTAATAGCCAATGGTGAAATAGATTCATCAGGTCACTAGTAAGGTGTTGGAAAACCATTTGGTGGTCGAAGCAAATCAGATAGAAATAATTGAGATTGGGAATGACCAGGCAGAGGAAAAGATGGATAATGAAGTTAGAACAGAGGCCGTCAATCTTGAGATGAGTGGGACGGAGGTTCATCCTATTGGGAATAATCCCTATATTTTCCTTGTACAAATCAAAGAGATCTTAATCACAAATATCAAACAAGCAGTAATGAAACAGATAACCAAATACAGCGGGACCAAAATCCAAGTCATCCGCTATTAGCAATAGTAATGGGATATTATGTTTTTCTATCTAGTTACAACTAGATGGTGAACATCAAGAAAGCTCTTGGATTCTAATGACAAAAATCATAATTAAAATGGATAACGAACAAGAAATCTCTCACCAAGAGTGGAAGCACAACAATGAGGCAAGAATAGATGCTGAAAATAGATTTGTCTTCTTCGTTTCAGCCCTTGTAAGTCTTCTTCTTCTCAAAACCCCTTTTCTGTTCTCTAATATTTTCTAGAGAGTTGTTAGAATTGAGAGAGTGGAGAGTGAGCTCCCTCCAATTCATTGGTTAGCCAAGGACGTGTTGGATTGCCTTGCAAGCTAATGCAAAAAGTCTCTTGACTTTCCACCCCTTTCCTTTTTGTTTTTTTCTTCTTTTCTTTTCTCTACCTTTACTAGTGGGTTCCACATCATAAGGAGGGAACCCCAATAATCTCCCCCTCTCGACTTATGAGGAGGGTTGCACCATGATCAAACCAACAATACTTCTACAATATTCAAAATTTTCTTTCAGTAAGGTCTTGGTCATCATGTCTGTCCCATTCTTGTTAGTGTGAATTTTCTCAAGTTGCACTTCCTTTTCTTCAAGAACATTCCAAATCTAGTGGTACCTTACATCAATATGTTTGGACTTAGAATGAAAGCTTAGATTCTTACACAGGTGAATGGCACTTTGACTATCACAATGAAGTGTAAATCTTTCTTGCTACAAACCAAGTTTATTTAAGAACCTCTTCATCCACAATATCTCCTTGCAAACGTCTATGACAGTTATGTATTTACCATCTGTAGTTGACAAGGCTACACATTGTTGCAACTTGGACTGCCATGACATTGCTCCCCTGGAAAAAGTGAGAAAGAAACCTGATGTAGATTTTCTAGAGTCAATGTCACTTACCATATCAGCATCTGTAAACCCTTCAAGCATAGGTTTACCACCACCAAAACACAAACATACTTTGAATGTTCCTTTCAGATACTTGAGGATTTCACTACAAGCCAATGCTCCTTGCCTGGATTGGAAAGAAATCTACTAACCACACCAACTGCATGTGCTATGTCTGGCCTACTACAAACCATAACATACATAAGACTTCCTATGGTAAAGGCATAGGGAATGTTCTTCATTTCTTCTATTTCTTTCTCATTCTTTGGGTTTTGATCATTAGACAATTTGAAATGATTTTCCAATGGATTACAAACCAGTTTTTCTTTATCCATGCAAAATCTCTCAAACACTTTTTCTATGTAACTTTCTTGTGACAATCACAACCTCTTGGATTTCCTATCACAAATGAGATTTTCGTACTCAAGATTTTTTGAGTTAGACCTAAGTCCATCATGGAAAAAGACTTGCTTAACTAATTTGACCTATCAATTTTTGTCTTATATTTCCCAACAATCAACATGTCATCAACATATAGCAAAAGAATGATAAAATCGTCACAAAAAAATACTTAGTGAAAACACAATGATTTGAAGTTGTTTTACCATACCCATGCTCTGTCATGAATGATTCAAACTTTCGGTACCTTTGCCTTGGAGCTTGTTTCAAACCATACAAACTCTTCCTTAACTTAAAAACCATATGTTTTTTTCCTTTGACTTCAAATCCTTCCGATTGTTTCATGTGGATGTCTTCTTCCAAGTCGACATGGAGAAAAGTCGTTTTGACATCTAATTATTCAACCTCCAACTCCATACTTGCGGCCAAACCCAATGCAATACGTATTGATGACATTTTTACTACTAGAAAGAAAATTTCATCAAAATTGATGCCCTTTTTCTATCTAAATACCTTCACAACCAATCTTGCTATGTACCTTGCTTGCGAACTCCTATCTTCATGCTTCAACCTGTATACCCAGTTTTTCTTGAGTGTCTTTTTACCCTTGGGTAGTTCCACCAAACCATAGGTATGACTCTTATGCAAAGAGTCCATCTCCTCTTGCATAGCCTTGAACCATTCTTTCTTGAGCCTCATGATAGCTTTCGAGTTCACCTGCATTTGAAAGCATTATGTACTAATTTAGTGGATATTTTCTCAATGGTTGGCGTTCTCTAGTTGATCTTAATTCAGTTGGTGGCTATTGAGGGGACTGCTCCCCCTGTTCATCATCACCGTTGACATCTTCATTGGGAACATTCTCATTATTTTCTGAGTTCACATTTTCTTGTTGCACATCTCCCCTATCATTTCTGTGCACCAAGGGAGGAGACGTTGGATCCAAGTCTACAAGTTCTTCCTCATCTACTTGAGGTTTCTCAATTTTTTCAAAGTCTTTAATTGTTTGGTCTTCAAGAAAGACCATATCTCAACTTCTGTTGATTTTCTTTCCCATTTGATCCCATAACCTGTAACCAAAATTTTCATCTACATATCCCAAGAAAACACACTACTTGGTTTTGTCATCAAGCTTAGACTGCTCATCCTTCGGTATATGCACAAAAGCCCTGCAACCAATTACCTTGAGATGATCATAAGAAATATGTCTTCTTGTCCATACCCTTTCAACAACATTACCATTCAAAGGAACTGTAGAAGACAAATTGATCAAGTACACAGGTGTACGCATCGCTTCTCCCAATAACATCTTGGCAACTTTTCTTGTGACAACATGCATCTAATTCTCTAGAATAGTGCAGTTAATTCTCTTAGCTACACCATTTTGTTGTGGGGTCTTAGGAACTGATTGTTCATGTCGAATGCCATAGTTTTTACAATAATTCTGAAATGAACATTCATACTCACTACCATTGTCAATACGGATACACTTGAGAGGTCTACCTGTCTCTCTTTCAATTATAGCATGAAAAACTTTAAAGACATCTAGTACTTGGTCTTTAGATTTCAAAGCATAATCCCATACTTTGCTACTAGCATCATCTATGAAAGTAACAAAGTAAGATGCACCACCAAGAGTTCTGACTTTCATAGGCCCACAAATATCAGAATGAATCAATTCTAAAACATGCTTTCTTCTATGAGGAGACCTTTGAAATGAAATTCTATTTTGTTTACTAGTTAAATAATGAATGCAAGTATTAAAAGGTGTACGTTTCATGCCAGTTAATAGATTTTTCTTGGCAAGAATTTGCATTCCCTTCTCGCTCATGTAACCCAATCATCTATGCCATAATTCTGTAGAGACTTCATTTTTCATGATGTTCATTTCACCTTTGCAAACGCGTTCCTATGTACGGTAGAGAGTGCAGCACCTGTTGCCTTTTGTTTCCACAAGAGACCCCTTGAATAGTATCCATTTTTCATTACCAAATTGATTATTAAAGCCTTCATCTATCTTCCCAATTGAAATCAGATTCAAGCGGAGATCTAGAACATGTCTAACATCCTTGAGAACTAATTTACAACCTATGTCAGTCTCTAGATAAATATCACTCATCCCCACAATTTTGGAAGTTCCATTGTTTCCCATTCTCACAACACTAAAATCACATGTATTGTAAAAGATAAAATATTCCTTGTGAGGAGTAGCATGATAGGAAGCACCTATATCAACAATCAAATCTATGTCATGACATGCTAAATTAATGCACGACTCTTTACAACCTGTGAGAACAATAATACCTCCACTTGTAACTGCAATGGTGTCATTTTCTTTATTTCTTTCACTTTCTTTCCTTTCTTTCTTGTTATATCTCTTGAATTTCTTCATTAAACAAATTGCTTCCTACCATGTTTGTTGTCACTATTCCATCAGGTGCAGAGTTAGTGAGAGATACTATAAGTGTTTCCCAACTTTTCGGAAATGAGCTAAGTAATAATAGAGCTTGAAGCTCATCATCCAACACCATCTTCATTGAAGCTAATTGGTTTACAATATCTTGCATTTGATTCAAATTTTCGATGATGGAGGTATCTTCCTTGTACTTTAAATTTATAAGCTTCCTAATTAAGAAGGCCTTATTGTTGGTGGTTTTCTTCTCATGCAATTCTTCCAACTTGTTCCAAAGTGGAACAATTAAGGTTTCATTTGCTACAAAATGATAGACACTATCATCCAACCATTGTCTAATAAAAGCAACTATTTTTAAGTCAAAGAATTCCCAACCCCCATTTAACATATCTTTCGGCTTGCTAATGTCACTTCTTATAGGTGCATACAAATCTCTAGAGAGAAACAAATCCTTCATTTTTGGTTTCCAAAGAAACTAGTTTCTTCCATTTAATAAAATCATTCTAACTGAACCTCCTTCCATAATTTATACAAGAACCAAGTGATTTGATACCAGTTTGTTGAGAATAATCCCTATATTTTCCTTGTGCAAATCAAATAGATCTTAACCACAAATATCAAGCATGCATTAATGAAACAAATAACCAAACGCAAAGCAAGCAACAATAGTAGACACCAAGATTTACATGAAAAACCCTTCAATGTGAGGATAAAAACCACGAGACCAAAATCCAAATCATCCACTATCAGCAATAGTAATGGGATACAATGTTTTTCTATCTAGTTACAACTAGATGATGAGCATCAAGAAAGCTCTTGGATTCCAATAATAGAAAACATCATTAAAATGGATAACAAACAAGAAATCTCTCACCAAGAGTGGAAGCACAACAATAAGGCAAGAAGAGATGCTGAAAATGGATTTGTCTTCTTCGTTTCAGACCTTATAAGTCTTCTTCTTCTTCCCAATTCGTTGGTTAGCCAAGGACGTGTTAGCTTGCCTTGCAAAAAGCCTCTTGACTTTCCACCCGTTTCCTTTTTGTTTTTTTCTTATTTTCTTTTCTCTACCTTTATTAGTGGGTCTCACCTCATAAGGAGGGAACCCCAACACTTCTAGATACCTGACCAACTGTTTTTCTAAGAGGTTCAAAGGATGATCTTTGCTAAGCCATTAGTGGGAATGTGTAGAAACTCATAATTGAATCCCTATCATCTAGCAAACCAAATCGGATTGAAAGCTTAGAAGCTCTTATACTTGCTCAATCAAAACTAGATTATAGAATGAAAATTGGTCAAAAGGACAAAGTGATTTGTCAGATCAAGATTTGTTGAATAATTTAATCTTGAAGGAGAGGGGATCCTCATGTGTGGCTTCGAAAGGAGAAGAAGGGCAATGGACATTGGTTAAAACAAAAAAGAAGATACCAAGAAAAGTTTACCCAATTGATGCTCTATGACCACTGACTAGATCATAATCGATTCAAGGTATGTTTTAGCCCTCCTTGTCTCAATTAATGGCATGTTTTATACAAGGGGTAAGCAATGACCCTTCAGTTAAAAAATTAAAAAGTTAATTTGGTTGCATAGTATTGATGTTTAAGCTCCTACAAAGCCAATGGATGATGATAGGAAGATTGAAATAGTGGCTAGAAAAATTAATCTTCGATGCTTTATTATGAATGCCACCAAAAAAATTGTTTGATGTGGTTATCATCCTTGAATGGTGTTCTGGTACCAGATAGTGAACACTGTTTGATAGTTAGAATGATGGTAACTCTTTTTTATTGTCAATTGTATATGATAAATGTGATAGATAGGAAAAAATAACTCTTTGGAAGAAGATCAACAACCTGGCATTACATTTTCTGGAACCAAGGGTTGTTGTTGGTAGAAGGGGATAGGGATTCAAAATTTTTCACTCTAGTTAAAGTGAATAGGAACAAAAATCAAATCAAAAAATTAAAAGATTGTGAGGACAATTGGGTTACAGATCTAGTAGAGTTGAAGTAGAAAGCATTGAATTATTTTGCCTCAATTTTGATAGAGAATGAGTATCTATTAATCAATCTTTTCTAGATGTAATTCCTAGAATGGTCACTACTAAACAAAATGCTATGCTAGAGGCGGTCCCTACAACTGAAGAAGTAAAGATGTAGTTTGGTGCAGGGATAAGGAAAGCAAACCTGGCCCTAAGGGTTTAACTAGTCATTTCTTTACCTCTTGCTGGGAGATTGTTGGGAAGGATATTGTGGAAGCAATTAAGTTTTTTTTAATGGAGGAAATCTACCAATTAACTACACCGCATCCTTCATTACCTTAATTCCAAAATGCAAGTATCCTGAATCTTTTGAAAGTCTTCGACCAATTAGCTTTTTGTTATAAAATTATAGCAGAAGTAGACTCTCCAACATATTACCTCATCTAATACCCCTTGAGCAAGGGCTTTTGTTAAAGGGAGAAATATCATGGGTAATGTTGTTTTGGTGCAAGAAATGGTGGTTAACATTGACAAGAAGGTTCTAGGTGGAAATGTGATCCTAAAGTTAGATCCTAAAGTTAGATAGGATAAGGCTTATGATCACCTTAATTAGGAATTCTCATATGAGGTGCTTCACAAGTTTGGATTTAGAGAGAAGTGGATCCAAATGGTGCAAAAAACAATTGACAATTTTTGGGTTCTCTGTTTTATGAAATGGTGCGGTTACTAGACACTTCAAATCTACTAGGGGTTTAAGACAAGGAGATCCACTATCTCCCTATCTGTTTATTCTTGTTGAAGAGGTTTTGAGTATGAATTTATCCAAGTTGGGAATGGTATTACAAGAGGGATTTTATGCTACACATAGTGGATGCCCGATTGTCACCCATTGTCTCTACGTGGACGACACAACCATTTTTACTAGATGATCAAAGAGAGTTCTGAATAAGGTAATGGATATCATTCACCCCTATGAGGATTGTTTGGGACAAGTGGTTAACTTGAGAAAAAGTTGTTTTTTCACAACTAGTAAAGTCTCTCATAGTCGGATCCAAGTGACTGAAAGGACGACTAGATTTGGTCACAAAAAATTTCCTTTCACTTGACTTGGTATTTCCATTATGATATGGCCCCCACACAACAATGATTTAGTATGCACAATTTGAAAAGGAACATTGCTTCTTTTATTACTAAAAAAAATAGGGTGATCTACAATGTTTTGCAAGCTCATAATTCTCACACCTCAAAAAGGATATTTGAACTGACTTAAATAAAAAAGGAAACAAGCTCTTCAAGGACCCAAACAAAAATGCTAAAGCATAATTTGAATCAGACTGAAAAACAAAAGACTTCACAACTCTTTTATCACTTCCAAGTGGGTGCTCAAGCAGATAGATTTCATTCATCTCTTGGCTAGTCCCAATCACCTTGTCACCAAATCCTATAAAACATAGTGGTCAGGAAAAAAAAGTTACTAAGCAACTCTAATTTCTTGTAATGTTATTGATTGAAAGTAAATTAGTGCTAAGCTTAGGTACATGCAAAACTGAGAACAAGTAATGGCATCAGAAACTCTAATGTCTCCCTTTCCAGAAATAGGAACAAGGGAGTCATCAACTATAGATACTCTATCTCGGCCTAAGGACAAATTATATAAAGTGAATAATGAAGACAAGTTGGTCATAAGATCTGATGCACTAGAGTCTATAATCCAAGTAAGGTTACTATTACCTTGGATGGCTTCTTAATGTCTCTAGTCACATAACCTAACTTTCCCCTTCCTCCAATGGCCATCATAGCATATTGAGCCCACTCCAAGTAGTTTGAACCATCAAATCTGATTGTAGTAATTTAAAAATGGTTGTTATTAGTCATACTAATAGCCCGTCCAGCACCATCTCAACAGATTTTTGTTCACTCCTACAACTCTATGCCAGAAATTTCTAGGCAGCACCTTCAATCTTAGATTTAAGCCCTAAATCTCACACAAACTTAATATCTCTAGTTCTTCTTGACTGTTGGGCAAGCTTCAAACTCCACCAATCTCTAAGAACCAAGCCACAAAGAGCTAAAACTCCAGCCCTAAGAAAATTTCATGTAGGCGGCTGGGAAGAGTTCACATGAGATTCACAAGCAAACCTAAACCTACACTATTACCAACTTGAAGTTACTGCGGTTAGAAGAACTATTTTAGAATGAAAGAATAACTATTTTCTTGGTAGAAAAGTTGTTGAATAGAAGAGAGAAGAAGGGAGAGAAGAGAGGGAGAGAGAGAGAGAAGAAGAAGAAGAAGATTTGGAGTTAAAAGGTTGTGCTAGTGGTGTCAGCATTTCTATTTATATTAGGGAAACAAAATAAAAGAGGAAAAAGTACGACAGTTCCCTAATAATCGACTACTAGAAAATCTCTTCGTCTAATAGTTGACTACTAGGAAAAGTTTGCATCTAGTAGTCAACTACTAGGAACAATCTTCGTTTAATTATCAACTACTAGGAATAGTATATTGCTTGTAATCGACTACTAGCAATAGAGTACATTATTTCAACAAGTACCATGGTCATTGTTATACAATATCAATAAAAGTGCTTCTACTCTGACGAAGAATGGTTTGGTTCTTCTTGAGGTTCATTCGAGGAGGACTTGAGTGGGGATCCCAGATTGGTTGGAGGAGGCTTTGAGTGGGGATCTAAATCATCCAACGAAATTGTCTACCTTGGAGGCATGGTGAATAAAGACATTGATTTTGGTTTTTGTATGGAGGGTGTTGAGTTCTTTTTAAGTGTCTTATAGATACCATGAAAACAAGAGTCTGAAGTTAACTTTCTATGAAATTATTTAATGTATAATTGAACCCCTCCTACCAATTAGTCGTTTAGTTTCCTCTCCAAAAATGCAAACCAAATCAATGTGGTATCACATTCTCTACCATCTCTCAATATCCAAAAATTTTGAATTTCCACCTTTTACACATCTAGCTGAACCCTTCTCTCTCTCTCTGATTTGCATTTGTGATCCCATCCTAGGTTGAACCAGGAAACCAGATAATAGAGAAGAAATTTGCACAACTATCTAGTTGTGGTTAGACATGTTCATGGGCCGGGTGGCCCGGCCCCCAGACGGGTTTGAACAGGCTTTTTGGCCCACAGGCTTAACCTTGGGCCAAAAAGCCTGGCCCACATAAAATTTGAGTTGAGCTCGGGCTTTGCCAGAATAGCCAGGCCCGAGCCCGACCCGGCCCGACCTATAGTTAAACCTAAGTAAAAGCCCTATGTGATGTCCATTTAAATATTTTTTTTGATTTAATAAGGTTGTTGATTCACTTATAGGCCCATTGTTCATTTAAATAGGGGAAAAAACATCTGAATTAAAATAGATAATGTCTATTTGAATAGGGAAATTTTTGAATTTCTTTTATTAGGTCGGGCTTCAGGCTTTTTATCAAGGTCGGGCTCGGGCCCAAATTGTAGGCCCATTGGTTGGGCCGGGCTCGGGCTCGGGCCTAACATTTTTCTGTTAATAAAGAGTAAAAGCCCGGCCCGAACCCGGCCCATGAACAGGTCTAGTTGTGGTAAGAGAAAATGTATCTTGTATACATACCAACCTTAGTTGGTTTTGTTAACCGTACCATCACAAGTGGTCCATTATGTTCTATTATTTTTTTCATTCTTCCCATTATTAGATATAAAGATTAAAATTCAAAGTAGTCACAATCAATTTTGCATAGAGGCTAATGAATCCAAGCATAAATTTGACACATTGTTTTAAGTACCTTGCTTTTTATTCTAAAAATATAAGATATAATAGTTTCCCTAATATAAAACTAAAATCACGAAAAAATGTAAAAGTAGAGCAATAGGAAAATTTGATTGACTTAAAATGAAAGTGAAGAGACGTATAGTCGAAGACAAACAAGATAAATTAGCAAATAGAAAGACACAATTAATGAATGTGACTCAAAATTATTTAATAGTAGATTTTAAATAAAAAGGGGCAACTAAGAAATAATAAATAAAACAATATGCAAGAATTAATAAAATCATTTCAAAACTGAAAAATAATATGTTTAGATTCACTATTGGAAATCTAATGAGTCCAAAGATTTATAAAATAAATAAAAAGTATGAAATGCAACAAGTATGTGTTAACAATGGTGAGATAAAATGTGTCACATATAGATAAAACAAATATATAATGAATTTCCTAGATATATAATAAAAAGGGAATCCCTAATTGATAAACTCAAATCTAATATATGTAATTGAATGAAGATGAAATCGAGTGGTGAGTGTAACTATGCATGTTCCTCTCTAAAGGCAACCTTTGCATGTTTTGCGGTACTTATTAGCATTGTATTTTAAATTTTGGGTTGAAAATTTAACCTTAATTAACTTATTTATTCTATTTTTGTATAGGATTTATTCAACTGAGAAAATATTAAATAAGTCACACCTTGTGTAAACATTATTTGTTCATGTGAAATGAAAGGCAATGCTTAACTAGATGGTTATTTAAATCATGAAGTATCTATAAAGAAATGGATGGATAATTTCAAAAGACATAATGAGCATAGAATTTGAAGATGTTGATGCAGCATGGTAGTTCTACAATTTGTATGAAAGGGATATTATATTTAGTGTTTGAAGATAAGATAAATATGTTGTTGACTGATGTGTTATGTCTCAATGATATATATGTGTTGTTGAGGGATATAGGAGCTATAAATACTTAAATCGTGAAAATCAGTATTAGCCATCGCTATGATTAACAAGATTTGGTTATCATGTTTATGAGATCATATAGAGAATTAAGTGAAAAAATATTAAATATGAACTTGCACCAAAACATTAAACAAATTGGTGATAGCCGACTTCATTGTTGAACATATACATGAGCTTGCACGAAACCCCAATTCCATGTTTATGAGATCACATAGAACACTAAGTGATGTCAATAAATCTCAAGTGTATGTTCTACACAATAGAGGGGTTAAAAGAAAACTCATAATGGACTATATGGTTCAAAGTTTAGAAGGGTTCCACAATTTAGGTTTACTAACAAAAATCTTAACAATTTTGTTGATTCAATCAAGCGAGATGTGAAGACCCTTGATGTTTTTATGAATATATATTATTTATGAAGATAACCCACCTCAAACACTTGCTTTGGGCATATTCCAGATCTCGTATAGTTTACAGTTGTTTTATTAAAATTTTGTTGTTTGATTCAACTTACAAGATGAATATTTATAGCAAACCACTTGTCATATTTGTTGGAATGAACAGCCACCATTAAACAATTGTGCTTGCATGTGTTTTATTGGCAGATGAGACAATTAAATCATATGATTGGACACTAAATGCATACATTTTTAAAGCAATGAATAGAAAAATTTTGGATTCCATTATTGTCATCAAATAACTATGCTTGCATGTGCTTTGTTGGTAGATGAGACAATTGAAATAAATCAAAATGATAATTTTCCAATGGCAAATGCAATCACTAATGGTGATAGAGCAATCTCGAATTCAATCAAAATGATATTTTTTGCAATGCCCACATTAGTTATGTCCATGGCACCTTAGTAGGAATGCAATGGCAAATGTGAAAATTGAGGGCCTTGTTAATGAGTATAACAAATGCAAGTATTTGTTGGTAGATGAGACAATTCATTTTAATCAAAAGCATAGTTTTGCAAAGGCAAATGCAATCACTAATGGTGATAGGGTAATCACAGGTTCAACCTAAATAATATTTTTTGCAATGCCCACATTAGTTATGTTCATGGCACCTTAGAAGGAAGGCAATGGTCAATGTGAAAATTGAGGGCCTTGTTAATGAGTTTAATAAATGCAAGTATTCGGAATAAACACCTGAGTTTGAGCTTGGATGCGAAATAATGATGGCAAGATACAATCTAAGTGTAAATGAATGGTAAATGAAAACAATAAGAAGAAACATATTTAAGGGGCCAATGTTTTGCGGGAGTGAGAAGCACTCAAGGATGTAAGAGTCGAAATGTACACTATAATCGATATTTGCAAGTAAGGCTCAGTTTGGAAGGAATAGAAATACAAATATGTACAGTACAAATAATACAAAATGTAAGGTTTTGCGTTCTACATATTTGTATTTGTAATCCTTTCAAACTAAGCCTAAAATGTAATCTTAATGAGTTATTTTGCTATTTTGAACTAATTTTGTTACGTAATCATTCTTAGGAGGTAAAAGAATATTACTAATCAAGAATGAATCAACCAATTGTTGGGAACCATTTAATAAGTTATCAACTTCAAATGGTGAACAACAAAGCACCTGTACTAATTCTAAATTTTTACATTCAGAACATGTATGGACAATTTTATAATGTGACATTAAGAAAAAGGAAACATGTTCTTGCTTGGTTTATTAAAGGAATGTGATTTCCATGCTGGCATATGATTTATATTTTCAAGGTGAAACAACTCAGAGATAATCCTCCAAGTTATATTAGGATCAAGCATGCTAAATCTAGTATTGAGTCAAATAACCTCAATTCCAACATAAAAGTACACCCCGAAGTTGCATGTATGATCCATCATCCTGAGCTTACGGACATGCATGATAGTTTGTCACTTAGAATGTGTTTGGTTGTAGTGCAAATCTTGATCAGGTGCAAAATGTGTAACCAGTTTAGGTTTATACTTGTTGGTTTAATAATATCATTTGTCATCCTTAAAAAAGCAAAATTTGTTTTCCATTGAGCTTTTGCATTTTGTTCGGATACAAATTTTGTTTAGGAAAACATAATATGAAATTTGCATCACTAAAAAGAGAAGGAAAATAAGACATATAAATGCATCCCCCTCCTTTCGATGTCGATCAACTATCGAACTTGAAGCCGCAACTCAGAGTCAAAGTCGAACTTGGAGTAGCACCTCAGAGTCAAAGTTGAACTTGGAGCATAACCTCAAAGTCGAACTCTCAGCAACAATCTGCTTTCTAGCTACAAGAGCATGAAGGATAGGTAAGTTTTTGTCATTTTCCATGGATTTAAACCATTTTTTGTGACATAGTTGTGTTTTTTCATTTTCAGTTCATCAGATCGTCAAATACACCATTAGCTTTGAGAATATACTCAGGTTTGCCACCATAAAACCTAGATCTACTGTTATGATTTGGTTTTTTTTTCACTACTTAGCTATTTTTTCTTCACTATATATTAGGGCTGGAAACCAGATTTCAGAGTTTTTAAATCATTATTCTTGCATTCCATTCAGATCTCAAGGTTCTGTTCAAAACCCCAACCACGAGGCATTTGGTTTGAATCCTATGTGCTGACTCTAATCAGTTACAATATGGCCTAAACTTATAACCTGATTCTGGGATTTTTGGGCAGTGGATTTTGATAGAATGATCAGAATCTCAGTAGTCAATACTACTGATTAGATATGAAATTTAGCAACTAACCAGTTTATGCTATAGTTACATTGCTTAATGCCCCTGTACAAGAAGTTCATGTATGGTGGAACCCATACATGAAATGGACTCTATTGATCCATAAAAATGAAGAAAGATTTTGAAACTTCAGTCTATCAAGCAACTTTCTTCAATTACAATTGGAACTGTAAATAATGTCTCCACCATTAAATGTTGAGTATAGGGATGCTATTCATGGAACTATAAATTATGTAAAAATGCTTGTTGATAGGTTTTAATTCAGGTGTCATTGTTACTTAGGTGGACCATTTTCCAGCCCTGCAAGTAGGTTGCCAACCATATGAGTGACCATGTTTGTCCATCTTTTTTTTTTTTTTTTTTTTTTTTTGGGGGGGGGGGGGGGGTTAGAATGTCCAATCTAGATCATTTGATGAAAGAAATCCAACTGTAGACTCTCTGTAAATGCATCACTGATTTAACAGGCACCAAGTGACCCACTGCCTATATAGTGCAAACTAAAGAGGACTGCAGATTTACCACAACGTAGATATAGAGAGCAAATCCAATCAACTAGAAAATAACAACCCATACTTAGTTTTTTTATTTAACAATGTTGGGGATCACAACTATTTATAAAACAATTGCTGACAGGGAGAAAAACAAGGGGTTAATCCCTTGTTCTATTTATACGAGAGAGATAATAGAGAGATCAAGTGATTGGAGGAAAAGAAAAAGAAAATTCTTTATACTTTCTCTCTTCTTTACTAATCATGAAACAAAGAATAAATAATATATGATATATGATGCAATGTATCAAAGCACATACTAATAAGATGCAGTCATAGTAACAATATTGAAATAAGTTGTTTGCATAAATGTTTTAAAGCCCAACCCAGAGGGGAGGGCACCTTAACCAAATCAATACTTTTGTGATGTAGCTGTTAGATGTTAACCAAAAGCAGAATTTTGATCAGGTCATTGGGTAAGCAGTCAACTATCAACATCAAGTTGTTAACATGCTTAAGGCAGGCACCCCCCCCCCCCTTACTCCTTTAGACTTTTTAACTGCTTGGTGTCTGTAATTTAATTTATGATATTCTTTAATGGTACTATGCACTCCAAATTGTTGAGTCCAACATTGGGATAATGGTCATTAAATTCTTTATATTCTCTGATGGTAATGATAGAGAAATATCCAAAATATTTCACTAGAAAAAAATAGAAATAAGAACCTCCATATTTGAAAGCAAAGAGATACCAAAAGGACATCATGTGGTCCTCTCATTAAACAGACACTTGCCAAGTGTATACTATTTCTATAGTATAGGTAAACTCTGTAATTCAACTTTAAGGATATGGTTGTATTCCCTGTAACTACATTTGAGTTTTTTAAGAGATTTTGGACTTCACAAATACAATTCTATTGTTGTTGTTGCTGTAGTAAAACTCACTTTTGGAATTCAATTTATAGAATTCTCTATAAGTCACATAATTATCTTAGAAATTTCTGACTTTTCTAGTGCTATTGTTGCCCATGATGCATTATAGATGTAAACCTCCACATAAAATCTATTGTCACTATACATTGTTGCTTTGAACTGCATTTTTCAACAAATCTAACTTTAATCTTTGGTGGTCAGTACCATTGATTCAAATATCCAAAGAAATAATTATATCGACTCAGAGGACCTTGAATTTTAGAACTAATTTCCCTTAGAAACATTGCACATCTCACTTTTTTCATATAGCTAATGTTAAATTGCTAAAAGAAAACAGCATCGCAGATTTATTAATGTGATCTGGTGTGCCAAGGAGAGCTTATGATGGGATGAACCAAGGCCAAGGGGAATATGTAAAACTATTTACTTGTATATAGTGTGGATTAAAAGGAATCGTCATCTTAGGTTGTGGCTTGTAAAATTGTAAATTATGTGAGATCCATTTATATGGTTGGATTCCTCCATTACTAATAAAAATTTTTAAGTGATATTATTTATCAAAAAAAAAAAGAAAAGATTGTTCTGCTCTAGGCTTCAAGACCTATAACAAGAATCATATCCACTAGCAAACAATGGATCCATGTTAGCAGTTGATTTGAAGAATATATCCAAGAATGACCCCTCAACTAAAATATTACATAAACCATAAAAAAAAGAAAAGAATTAATTACAAATACTTGGTCATTGATAAAAAAATTTATAGACACTTGGCCTATACTTGGCATAGGTTTTTAAGTAAAATGGATGTTGATTTTGTTAGGTGTCTTGAGTTTTTTTGTTTTTTTTTTTCATTTTTATGATATTACAGCATCTCCCAAGTATCAGATCAGGTTATTCTCATGTATATTTAATGTATAAGGGGATGTTAACCTTGTCAGATGTAATTGTAAAATGGATGAATTACTAGGGACCATTTATTTTTCTATTGCCTTTTCTTTAACTAATTTTCTTTTATTGGTTATGGCAAAAGGTTTGTGATTAGGTTCATCTACATTTCTTGCCAACAATTGAGAGTTGTTAGTAGAAGACATTTGATTATTTTTGTCTAAAGTCAATAGATATGGAGGGAATCATCTCTGGCCCCCAATTGAATAGTTTTGTATTTCAACCAACAGTTGCATAAACCCATCAAGATAACTAATTTTCCACATTAAACCCATGTTTATAAGTGGGGCCCACATGGAAATATTATCATGACCCCATGCTCTGATGCCTATGTGGGTTCTAAACATGTTACATATGCATATCTGAGCATATCTTAGTAGGGACAAAGTAAGGCTTGCAAGACTAATTTTTACAAACTAAATAAATTTGTGTTATAAGTGGGGTCCACATGTAAAATGTATTAATCACTATACATTTTGATGTCTATTTTGGACCCACATGTGGTTCATATGCATATTATGTCAACATATATCTTGTAGAGCCAAAAATAAATAAAAATCCAAACTCCACATTTTATTTGTTACACTTGTTTTTTATAATTCAAATAAAAGTGCAAAATTGTTTTATTAATTGCACCACCTTCAACCAAACAAGACAAGTGCAAATGCCAATGCAAAATTAAACCAGATTTACCTTGGGATCAAATTCATTAGAAGCATTTCAGCATGTTTCTAATGTTGTAGAGAATTTATTGAAGAACCTAGAAAATACACAAAGTGGTCCAATGTTAAATTTTGAAACATGTGATACAATCAATGTATTTACGCATGTTCCTCACTGAAGCCAACCTTTGCATATTTTGTGTGGTACTTATTGGCATTGTATTGCAAATTTTGGATTAAAAAGTTAACCTCAATTAACTTATTTATTTTATTTTTGTAATGGATTTATTGAGGTGAGAAGGTATCAAATAAGATACACCTTGTGTAAACATTATTCGTTCATGTGAAATGGAAGATAATGTTTCACTATATGGTTATTTAAATCATGGAGTATCTATAAAGAAATGGACGGATAATTGCAAAAGACATAATGGGCATAGAATTTGAAGATGTTGCTGCAACATGGCAGTTCTACAATTTGTATGCAAAAGAGGTTGGATTTTGTGTTCAAGGAGATGATAAATATGTTGTTGATGGAGGTGTTATGTTTCAACCATTTATATGTGTTGTTGAAGGACATAGGAGCACTAAAACTTGAATCATGAAAATCAGTAATGATCATCTCGACGATTTACAAGATTTGGTTGTCTTGCAACCACCAAACCTTCTCAATCTAAGAATTTTACTAGAAAATCTATATATAATGCTATCATAGTTAAGACAAAAGGTCATCCTAATATCAAGAAAGCAAAGTCAAGTACTTAAGAAAAGATAAGAAAATGTTGATATTGTGGCCAAGTAGGGCACACAAAGCCCGGACTCTTAAAATCATGTTGAATATACAAATTTATTCACAAATTAAAATTTTTGTCCATTTCTCTCTCACTATATATTTTCTCATGTAGGTGATGAGCCAAGGTATAATACACATGGCATTCAATGAAGAGGCAATGTGAGCATAACAATGATAAAGAAAGAGTGACTATGTAACTATCTTATGGAAAGATTCTTTGAACCTAAAATGAATTAAAGATAGAATGCTAGCAAAAATGAAGAAGTGGAAGCTTTGTTGAGTCTACTACTTGAAAATAATGATTTATCACCACTATTAAATCCCTCCAACAAATCAAGCATGAAAAGGCTACTAAAGAACTAGAAGTTTTAGAGCTATTCAAATTAATCATCTACTACAACAACTCATCATGGAGAATCAAATTGTGCTCAAAATGTGCCTAAAAAGGTCAACGCTTGTTGGGTTTACATAGGTGAAATTCAACTCTTTTTTTCAGTTCAAGATTTAGAGAACTGAAATTCTCAATGAAGGAACCAATTTCTCTAAAGGTAGATCTAGGATTATATGACCTAATTTAATTTCCAAATTAAATTGTCTTTGTACCTGATACAGATACCACAACTTACAACTCCCAAAGTGTGGTTCACACCCAAAATCTAACTCCAAATTAAGCTCCAAGCTGAAGAAGGCACAACTCCAATCAAGAACTCCATCTCGCAATTGTGTGAATCGATTTTGCACTCCAAATTTGCTCCTTTGTGTACAGATGTTAATCACTTGAAAATTCTGGGTTTTTTTCTAGAAAAAATGCAAAGAAAATAAGAGACAAGTCTCCCTTTAAGGCCAGGTAAAATTACGGTTTTGTATGTATGAGAATGATGATCATCTCTCCCAAAAATTCTCCTACTCTAATATATATAGAGTTGGCAAATAGTAATCCTATTAGGAGTTCCTAAATATGAGTTCTAACTTAATTAAAAGCTGTCTAATTTGGATGTACTTCTAATCCAGGGTTAACTTTGGCTGTTGGGGCCGAACAGTATAGGTTGTTGAGACAGTTCTGGGCAGTTCACCTATTCACGCCCATGCTTTGGTTTTTAGTCAAAATAAATTAAGATATAATTACTAATTTACCCATTCTCGTAGTAACGTGGCATTTTCAGAAATTCTCTCAACAGCATAGGCTGTTGGCCCCCAACAGCTAAAGTTTTTCCCCTAATCCCAATTGCAATGAGAAAGATCCAGCCCATTAGAAATTTGACCCATGTAGCCCATCCATGCACATGACTACTTAAACTAGTCATGTAACTAGCCACACTAGTTCTTAGAATGAATTGGGACCATTATTCAAGTAATTCTTATTCACATAAATTCTAAGCCCATTAAACCTAAATATTGTATGGAATGGGACCCGCTAAGTTATCACACTAATAATTCATTAAGATCCAGTCCATGTAGAGCCCTAAACCAATCAAATTGGGCTTAAAATAGCCCAACACTTAAGCATAAGTGGACTTTGGTCTCAAACACCCTATGAAGTCCAAAGACAACGAGTTAATGTGAAAAATAAGCCCATCATGTTTCAGCCCAAAAGATTTTTGCTCTTAACCTCTCAGTTAAGGGTCGCAAATGGGTGTAATTGGTTGGGTTGGGTGCAGGTTGAGTGATAACTCAGCCATATTCACCCACTAACCCATTTGCCACCCATATTAATGGGTTTAGTGGGTCACAAACCACCATGACCCTGACCCATCCTAACCCACCCATGTCTACCCTCTTACTCAAAAGATGATAAAAATATATATTTCAGCCAAAATGAGAATTTGCAGAAAAAATATATAATATATGATAAAAATTTTCAAAAATTATGTATTTCAAATAAAAATGCAAAAACTACACACAGAAACAGAAAATGATAAAATTTTAAAACATTACATTTCAGCTAAAAAATTAAAAATTGCAGAAAAAACAATGAAAATGAGAAAATGACCCGTTCATCCAACAAAAAACAAAAGAAATTATAAAAAACATAAAAATGATAAAAATTAAAAAACTATAAAAACACAGGAATGGGAAAAAAGATATATCATTTAAAACTGCAAAAGTTGTAGAAAAAAACATAAAAATGATAAAAATAAATATAATTATATATTTCATTTAAAAAATAGAGGAAATGATAAAATTTATCAAGAAAGCATGTATATTTCAGCCAAAAAACAGAAATCATAGAAAAACAAAACATTAATAAAAAAATTCAAAAGGAAATGATATATTACTTCTCCATCAACCATATCATATAGGGGTGATCATTTCCAGCTTGGCCTGGCCCATCCCAGAAATTTTAGGGCTGGGCCTGCGCCCAACACTTCAAACCTATTACATATATACTTACATACATGTTTTGTATCATATTATATTTATATAAATATTACAAAATGGTACATAATATATATTTTACATTATATAAATTATATCATATATTTTATACATATATTCTATCTTATATAATATATAACATTACTTATTTCAGTGATTCAGGGCCAGCTTGAGCCTAGCCCATGATCACCCCAATCCACCCCACATGCGGGGAATAACTCTCTCTTTCCTCCCTTGAAAATAGTTCCAAATAACATAATCCCAAAACTCCCATTACATTTTCTTGGCTTCTAAACCTCCCTAACTAGAGACTGAGGCCCTGTTCGCTTTTCGGTAAGTTATTTATCAGGGTAAATGCAATTATTTGGGTAAGTTTTTCCTCGGAAATACTTATCCGGGTAAGTGCATTTATCTATGTTCTTTTATCTCCTAGGTAAACAAGGCAATGACCATTTTAGCCATAAAAATCTATTATTAAAAGGGGCAATTTTGTCCCATTCAAGTGTTGGCAACCTTTCCCTTAGGTGGGAAAGTTATTTACCCACCTAGGATAACAGGAAAATAAACTTTCTCTGATTCCCACATAAATCTAAAAAAAGAACACGGGATTCTTAGTCAATGGGAACCAAAATCCCATTGACCTACTTCCCCCCTTTCAAAATCCCAAAAAAGAATGCCCCCTGAGTGCAATTTTTCTCCAAATTCTTGGAACATGATATGTGCTAGTCTCATTTTAAACATTTGATCCAAACTTCCTCTCATCTGATTTCCATTAACCCCAAAAAAAAACGAAAGGAAAAGAATGAAGAATGCAAATAAAAACAAAATCTGCAATACTTCAAATGATTAAATTGGTTTAGAAGGTATAATATCTTCTACATTACTAAATTTCATAAGAGGCTCCACCACCATGAAACATCTTGATGAGGGTGGATTTGGCCCTCCAATGATATTGTGACACATGGCACCTCGGAACAACTAGGTGACACCCGGAACCACTTTGGCAACAACTTGCCTTAGCTAAGTTGATGGTGTCCCACCTGGTGGCCCAGGCGCGGCCTGATGGCTTGGCCCTGGCGCGGCCTGGCGGCTTGGCCCTAGCGCGACCTAGCAGCCTGGCCCAAGCGCGACCTAGCCCTGGCGCGAGCTAGCAGCCTAGCACAGGCACGACCTGGCAACCTGGCACAGACATCGACCTGGCAGCCTGGCCCAAGCGCGACCTGGCAGCTTGGCACAGGCGCGACCTGACGGCCTGGAACAGGCACCGGCCTGGCAACCTGGCAACCTGGCCCAGGCACGACCTGGCGACCTAGCACATGCGCCGACCTGGCGACTTGCAAGACGTGCTCGCCGACGAATTCGGCATGCATATCCAAACACTCCCACGATCCTTGGAAGTTGGCCCATGTGCCGAACGATCCAAACGGTGGTCAACGTGCATGGCGGTTACCTCCAGGAATCTCGACCACTTAGACGACCTCGCAGAAATCTCAGATATGGTGCATGAAGTCCACGCCAAACAATGCCTATATAAAGGCACCAACCCCAATGGCAAGCAAGCGAGTAAAAAATAAGGCAAATTCTAGCTCTCATACTTTGTGATTTTTAGCTTGCAGTTTACTATGAGAGTACTGACTTAAGCATCGGAGTGACCTCACCAGGTTAGCCACCCCAGGTCCTGGTCAGCCCGGCACCTCACAAGCAGTTCGGCCTGGTCAGCCCGACGCCTCACAGGTAGTTCGCCACCGGGTCAGCTCGGCACCTCATAGGCAGCCCTGCACCTGGTCAGCCTGGCACCTCCCAAGCAACTCGCCACCTGGTCAGCCCAGCACCTCATAGGCAGCTCGGCACCTAGGCAGCTTGGCACCTGGTCAGCCCGGCACCTCACAGGCAGTTCAGCCTAGTTAGCTCGGTATCCAGGTCCTCATCCAACAAAAGTTCTCCACTTCGGCCTTTAAGTCATTGGCCACTTGGAATCAGACCAAAAAACGAAGTACTTAGCCAAAAGATTGATACATGACCAAAAATCGAACCATCACATTTCATTCTGATTCTTCATGTTTAAGCTTCACCAACAACCCCACCAGCCATTTCAAAAGGTCAATGTTTCATGAAGATGAGGTTAAAAGACCAAATCAAATGTCCTTTATGAAACCTGAAAAACAAATAACAAGAGAAAGAGGACAACTTTTCCCACACTTTTTCTTAATTGTGGCCCTAAATGGTTGGTGGATTAGCTTAGTCACTAATTAAGTTTGTTTCTTTCTTAACAACAAAATCAATCAACTTTTTAAAAAGCATTCATTTTCTAAAATTAAAATTTGAGATATCTCAAGACATCAACAAGATGCCATGCTCATCTAAATTTGTCGGTCATATACAAACAAATATATAATATCACTGTATATACTTTGTTCCAAATTGGAGCTCATTTTTCAATATTATCAGCTGAGCCCGAGCCTCAATCTAAGCTCAATGAACTAAATTAAACTAAGCTGTACTGGTGGGTTCAAATTGATTAGTTTATGCTTGCTGTGACTTCTGTCAGATTATTTACAACATTATACCCTTTCCTTTAAAAAGGGCATCAAGATCATACCCCATAAATTGGTCTCCAACCCCTTTATTTTGTTAATGCAATTGCATGCGAATTCCGATTCATTTTTGTTTTAGGTTTTACTCTTAATTCATTTACAGTCATTTACAATGTAATCAAATAAAATAAGGTAAAATCTGAAATAAAAATAAATCAGAATTTGCACTTAAATTATTTGTACTCTAACACTTTTGTACCATATAAATGAAATTGCATTGCAAACAAACCAGGCTTGAAGAATTAATAAGTAGCCTTCATGGGTTTAGCTTGTTTTTATTTAAAAAAAAGGAAAACAAAAACCACGCATGTCGGTGAATAACTCTAAAGAATCATAAGCTCCCTTTCTCCCGTTTATTGGTTTTGATCATAAGCTCTCTTGGGGGAGGGGGGCTATTACATACTGGCCATATCATGAAGAGTTTCAGTTTGATGGGTTTGATATTCCACACCTCCTATTTTTAAGAGTGTCAAGTAAACACATGGACAATTGGGTCATCAATGTAAGTTCAAATCTCATCAACATTTGCTTTCTAAGTCTTTTCATATGTGATATATAACACTAATATCTCTTAGAGAATAAAAACCTATTCATGAACAGTTCTTTGAGATGATATCAGAGCCTATCTGACCATTCGATCATCATCATCCATTATAATTAATTAATTAAGTTTCAGCATAATGTATGGGTGAGCCTGTACTTATTCACGCTTCAAATCCAATAGGCTTTTGAATCAAATCCATTTACAGCCCTACAAATAGATGTCATAGATCAAACAACTTGTACCAAATTTGTTAGACTTACAATGAAAATAATAGTGATGCATGAGAAGTGATTAGTAATGGCTACATCTGATCGATGGGGACAGATTGCTATGAGATTATTGGACTATGACAACAATGGCAATGCTGCAACCAGTGGCAGATGTAAATAAGAAGCAAAAACAAGCAACAATGACATTTTTGGATGAAAATGAGGACTGTTGGTAACAATAGTAATGGTGCCATTAACAAAACTGGGTCCAAAAAAGAGTTTTCAAGTCGTAGTTGACTTGGACAGTACAACTGATGAAGGAGTAGCCCAGACAATTAATTCTGTCAACATCTGGGGCGATTTTTAAGAGTTGGGATCTCCTGCCAACAAAACATGTTCCGACACCCTACTAACATGATCTGACACGGCATATCTCACCATGAAACTAGAACCCACCATAAAAGTGAGGTCCGCCATGTATTAGATATGCAGTGTCCAATCATGTTGGTACAGTGTTGGAACGTATTTTATTGATAGGAGATCCGGACTCGATTTATAAAACACCGAATCAAAATGGAGATTGGTAAATATTTCTTTCATAAACAAAACATTTTTAAGCCCCAAAATAAAAGCCTAAATTGGGGCTTTAAAAACATTTTTATCCAAATGCAAGCAAAAGAATTCATGATCCAATTAGAAGCAAGAATAATGGTATTCAATTAACTAAGTATACCAACCCTAGCTGTTTCTCAAAATGAATGTCCTAAATCTGTTAAGATCATCTGGTGGAGGAAAGCTTTTTCCCAAAATCCCAGAGAGGCAAATAAATGAATAAATAATAGACTCAGCTTTCTAAAATCAAAGTATGGTGGACTTGAGGAATTTTAACATGTAAGAATTTTGTGAAGGAAAATTTATAAAAGTATTATTTTTATCAGATTTTATAATATTTGATTATGACTGTTAACATAGTAAAACTTGAAAATCGGGGTCATGGGTTGAACATACTAAATTTTAGGCTCATATGAAAAAGAAAAACTTCCACGAAATGGAAGGTTTTCTTGAAACCAAGGAAAATTTAACTTATTCTTCTGCTTAACTAATTAAAGTTATCCGTATTTGGAGTATTTGCTAAGAACTAATTAACACCCTGTCACCCTATTGATGAAAAAATTATTTGCTGATACACTGTTTTTTGGTATTAAAAAGACTGAAATATCCCCTTTTACCATTTGAATGTTCATTAAAGGTCATTTTAAATGATCATAATGTCCCTGCCACACACATTAGAGGTAGGGATGGCAATTTCTGTCCTATCTAGTGGGTGACTGAAATATCCCTCTTTGCCAACAAAAGACTTTCCAACGTTCTACCAACATCATCTCACACCACACGTCTCATGCATGGGTCCCACTTTTATGGTGGGTCCCAGTTTTACAGTGAGATGTGTGGTGTCAGATCATGTTGGTAGCTAGGGTGTTGGAAACGTGTTTTGTTGGCAGCAGATCCCAATACCCCTAATGGACTAGGTCTTTTCTTTGTCAGTTCAGATTTCTTACCCTCAAGAACTCTACCCACCTTATTTACATAACATCGCAGCCACACACACAAGTAACATCTCCTGTGCTTGTATGTTATTATGCATGGAGAGATCTTCCTAATGCATGGCTGTAGTGTTTTCTGAGTAGGTATGGGTAGAGTTCTTGTGGGTAGGAGATATATAGTCTTTTGTTTTTCTTTTTTTTTTTTTTGAAAAAATATGTTTTAGGGAGAGGATGGGTTTTGAGATTTTACAATCCGTATAAGCATGGGTAGGATACGTATTAGGCTAAACCTGATCCTCCCCGATATATTGTTAGAAGCATGCCTTACAATATTTAACAGGACAAGTGAACATGATTCAAACACGGCATGAAATTAGTGGGTTTGGATTTACCTTAATTGTATTCATGTCAAAATCGTGTCCATAAATTCAACATAATTAATAAATGTGTCAATTTCGAGTTGACCCACTTAACTAGAAAATGACTTATATATTTATAACCCAAAGTTTCATGTACAATTGGATGAAATACTATTATGATAGGTAATTAAGGATGGCATTGAATGTTTTTTATTAATTTGTTTAGATAATGAATTATTGAATGTTTATTCTACTATTTAATCTATTTATTATTTAGTTTAAACATGCTAATTGTGTTCATTCCATGTTAATTTGGATTTTACGTGTTATTTAGTATATAATTAAATAAGTTAAAAGTGTTAATTCGAGTTACACGGGTTGTGTCGTGTTACATGTGTAATTAAATAGGTCATGTTTGTATTTGAAAATTTGACATTATTAGTTAATCGTATTATGTTCGTGTTAACTGATACATCTAAATACCCCTACCTTAGTATAATGTAAATACAACACAAAAACATAAACTATCACTCCTAGTTGGAAGGTATAAGAAATTAGGTATTAGGTGTTGAAATTTTATAATAGGAGATAATAGGAAATTATTTATGTTTATTCAGCTATTTTACTTATTTATTATTTATATATAATACGAAATAATAGGAAATTTGATGCAAGTTCTAGGCCCAACCTGTCAATCTGACCCACCCCACCCTCAAATGTAGAAAAGGTAGGGTCAAGGAGGGTTTTGCATTTTCATGTGCAGGAAGGATCTAGATTCTTAATATCAAACCCGCTTTGGATTTTGGGGCAGGTATGGATTGAGAAATCTAAGGAGATAGGTAAGATTAGAATTTACAAAACCTTTCCCAAACTCGCCTTGTTGCCATCCCTAACTAGAGGTGATAATGGATCAGGCCAAGCCCAGCTTTACTTAGCATATTTGATGAGGGCTATTGTTTGAGCCTAGGTTGGACCTATGACTTTAAGTGCACATACACATATATCTATGCTTATTATATAAAGGAAATGCATGCCTTGGTTTTAGTGCATCTTATAAAAGTTATATTTGATAATATAATAATAATTCATATCTTTACCCTTGACTTACACACGTGCATAACACAAATGTATATATGTATTTTATACTTATATAAAATAAGCATAATATTTTATATTTATATATTTTTTGGTAACAATACTTATATAATTTACGTTATACTTTATATAATATAAAATAACACATATAAATGTATATATAATATATAAATATTTGTGGGCTACAAATGATCACCCAAGCCCTAATAGACACCCCCTTCACTATGCACCAACAAGTAGGGGGCAAATGAATTGGATCGGATCCAAAGTCTAATCCTATTCTGTCGGATTCAGATATCCCCATTTCGAATCTTTAGATTGGATAATAGGATTCGATCAGAAATTGGATCAAATTCAAATCACCCCCATATCCGATCCAAGAGGATCTTATCCGATATATATGTTATTTATTTATATAAATATATACAACACGCATATGTGTATATGTTATTTATATTGCATTTTTGTAAATTTGTTATATTTATTTTTTATAAAAAAAACATGTATATTTATGATGAAAATAGTTGAAAAGATACATGTATTTTTTTTGTTTTTCTTTATTTAAATTGTTATTGTTGGAATGTTAGCTTTATTTATTATGTTTGTATTCTGCTGAGTTAGGGTCTGTTTGGACAAATTAAAGCAGTTTTTTCTTTTATGGTCACCCTATATATATATATATATATATTAATATAAGTTGGTGCCACCAGCACTATATCATACTCCAAATTTCTTTCTTCTCTTTTCTCCTCTCTTCTCTCTTCTCTCCACTCTTCCTCTTCTCTTCTCCTACCTCTCTTCTCTTCTATTCCGTTGTTAATATGGTATCAGAGTGGTTCTACTAGGCCTATGAGCAGGTCGAACAAGCTTTAACCTGTTGTCTTCTTCAACAGAGATCAAAAAAGTGTAGACCTACAATTGGTACAATTTTTTTTTAGTGTTTTTTTCCTTTTCCTTGGTCGTGTACCAAGAAGAAACTATATGAGTCCAGACTATTGAATGTTTTTTGAGAAGTTGTGAGGTTCGAACCTCTTTTTTTTTATGGATCATGTAATCCCATGTTTGAAAATTCAGATCTGTAGGTCATGGATGACCTGATCTTTTAACCCCTGTGGTGTAACCATACAGGTTTATGACCCCTCCTAGTAGTCAATGTGTTTGGGGTGTCTGGAAGTTGGTGGAGTGTGACTACTAGGTCAGATCAGCTCTGAGATCACCCTAAAAGCTTGCCTTTTTTGGACAATCTAGGCTGGTTTGTGGTCAAATTGTGTCCATATTGCAATGTGTGCATGTGGGCTTCATCCTTAGTGTTTCTAGGACTGTTTGTTTGGTGATAAATGGGACCATAAGGTGTGTGTAAGGTCTGAAAGGTGTTTGAATCATGTCCTCTGAGAATTCTGCAACTTCAGGAATTTTAGGAGGTCAAAATGGAATGAGTGGGGGGATGGATATGAGTCTCCCCATGGTTGTAATCCCCTTTGATGGACTTAACTATCTTGAATGGTCTAGGGGAATTAAACTTTATATTAATGCTAGAGAAAAAAAAAATTGGTACATTAATGGTAAAATCAAGGAAACAAAGATTGGTAGTGCTGGACAAGACAAATGGGACCAAGAAAATAGCATGGCGATGTCATGGTTCTTGGTTTCCATACTACCACAAGTAAGGAAGACTTTTATGTGGGCTGAAACATCTTATGAAATATGGGAACAAGCAAAATCTACATATTCAGAACAGAGACACTATGCAAAGATATATCAATTACAAGTAGAATCCTCCACTTGCAAGCAATGGGAGAGGAGTCTCTCGGTGTACTATTCAGACTTGACATCAACTTGGAAGGAACTGGATCATTATCAAAATGTGAATTGGAAGTGCAATGATGATGCAAAGGCCTACAAATCACTTGTTTCCCAGCAACGGGTATTTGCCTTTCTTTTGGGTCTGAATCCTATATATGAATCCATGAGTGTACAAATCTTAGGAAGTAAGAACCTATCTTCAGTCCAAGAAGTTTATGCCCTAGTTCAGTCTGAAGAGAGCAGAAGAAGTGTGATGAACTGTACAGAAGGGAAACCGATTGCACTAGCTGTCTGAGGGGGTACAAGTTCAAATGTTTGAGGTTCTTTTAAAGAGGGAGATTCAAAGAAGATAGTGGATGACAAAGACAAACTTTGGTGCACTCACTGTCAAAAGTCCAGGCACACTAGAGATACATGTTGGGATCTTCATGGCAAAGCCAAAATGGGCTCAAGAATTAAGTAAGAAGTCTGATCCGAGTAAGAAGCCAACCCAACAGAGTCAAAAGAAATATAACTCAGCAAATGTGGCATCTCAAGAGACTTGTCCCATGGTACCCCAAGAGCGACACTCTGGTTCTGACCCCAAGGAAGAGTCATCAACTCCTTTTGTGACCACTTGGAATCATATGGTAGGACACTTCGCCAGATGGATTCTAGCCCTACTCCTTCTACCTCCTTTGCGTCTACATCAAGTAACATTGCCACAGCCTTCAATGTGTCATCTCATACATCTTATTCGGATAATTAACTCTGGAGCCTCAAACCACATGACTGGTAAGTCAAATTTATTTCAGGCATATAACCTCCTCTCAGGGAGAGATAAGGTGAGACTGGCTGATGGGTCATATTCCACCATAGTCGGTCAAGGAACCATCTCCCTTCCTCTTCGTCTTACCCTCTCTAATGTGTTGTATGTTCCTAAATTACCTATCAATTTACTTTCCATTAGCAGTATTACTCATTCCTTGAATTGTTCAGTGACATTTTTTCCTTCTTCGTATATGTTTTAGGATTTGACCTCGGGGGAGACGATTGGTAGAGGAAGCATGGTGGATGGATTCTACGTGTTGGAGAATAAAGCTGGTCTTTTGGCTATATAGTCTTTAAATTCTTCTAGTTAAAGTCATGCCTACTTGTGGCATAATCGTCCTGGTCACCTTTCATTTGAGTCTTTAAAACTTATGTTTCCTAAGTTGTTTAAGTCTTTGCTAGTTAGTAAATTGCAGGGTCATACGTGCCAATTAAGAAAACATTGTACAAATTCTTTTCCTTTAAGAAATAAAAGATCTGAATTTCCTTTTCATATTATTTGTTCTGATGTTTGGGGCCCTATTTCTCCACCTACTGAGACTGGATATAAATATTTCATTACTTTGATCGATGACTACTCTAGATATACTTGGGTGTATCCTATGTGATTTAGATATATAAAGTGCCAAAGATTGTGAAAATCTTTCAAAGAATGGTTTTCATTCAATTTCAAACTGAAATTCACATTTTCCAATTGAACAATGCAAAAGAATACTTCCATAGTGATCTCACGGAGTTCTTTGCTTCGTGTGGATCTCTTCATTGAAGCTCTTGTGCCAGGACACCTCAACAAAACGATGTTGCTGAAAGGAAAAACCACCATCTACTTGAGACAGCTCGTGGTTTATTACTTCATATGAACGTCCTGAAACTTTTTTTTATGGATGCTGCTAGGTGTGCTGCATATATCATCAACTGCATGCCATCTCGGTCACTAGAGTATAAGGCCCCACATCAACTCTTGTTTCCTACAGCTCCGTTGTCCCCATTTCAATCCGTGTCTTTGGGTGTCGTTGCTTCTTTCATGACTTGTCTCCTACTCGTGATAAACTCAATCCTCGTGCCACTCCTTGTGTTTTTCTTGGTTATCCGTTATCTCAAAAGGGCTACTGCTGCTATGATCCTGCTTCACGCAAGTACTATGTCTCCATGGATGTATCATTCTTTGAGAGTCAACTTTTCTTCTTGGTTTCTCCTCAAGGGAAGAGTAGAGTTGAGGAGAAACATACACAGGTTCAACTACCTCCTCTTCCCGACCCTTCTCCATTTCAGGTCTTTCTTTGCCACCATAAGAGCCAACAGAGTTCAAGAGCCGTGGAACCTGAAACTATGCAACCAATATCATTGGACTCTCTAGATGTAGATCCTCCTCATCAACCAAGTACACTTGTTCCCATTAATATACCTGAATTTCTTAACATTGATCCTCCTGCGACAAACCTATGTCACTCTACTGTGACAATAAAGTTGCTATCAACATTGCTGCTAACCTAGTACTCCATGATAGAACAAAACATATTGAAGTGGACAAGCATTTTATTAGAGAAAAAATTGTGAGCAGAGAAGTGTGCACTCCTTATGTCAATTCAAAGGAACAACTTGCAGACATCTTCACCAAGGGCCTTCAACACGTGCGGCATAATAATTTGTGTGACAAGTTGGGCATGATTGACATCCATGTCCCAACTTGAGGGGGAGTATTGGAATGTTAGCTTTATTTATTATGTTTGTATTCTGCTAAGTTAAGGTCTATTTGGACAAATTAAAGCAGTTTTTTCTTTTGTTTTTCATGTTGTAACTTAAGTAGGAGCATAAGGGTCCTTTCCCTTCTAATTATGGTCGCCCTATATATATATAGTAATATAAGTTGGTGCCGCCAGCACTGTAGCAGCATTGTAGCAGACTTCAAATCTCTCTCTTCTCTTCTCTCCTCTCTTCTCTCCTCTCCTCTCCTCTCCTCCTCTTTTCTTCTTCTACCTCTCTTCTCCTCTGTCTAGTTGTTAATAGTTATGTTTTATTTTTCTTTTAATAATTTATTATTTTAAAAAAATAAATTGGATTGGATCAGATCTAAATATCTGAATTCCTCATCAGATTCGAATTCAAATCAATGTTTGCAAGATCCAATTGGATCTTCGGATCAAATCGGATTTGCTGTTCATAGTATTAGATTGTATTCAAATATACCCTGATTCGAATTCGATCCGATCCGTTTGCATCCCTACCAGCAAGGACCATGTTGCAATGTGACCCCAAGACCCCCTCCCCAAAGCTAGAATTTGGTCGAGGGAGAGATCCACTCAATTCTGAGTTTTTGAGTTGGTACTAATTTGACTAAGGAAAATATGGAAGCCTTAAGCTTAATTTTGGTTGGTTAGTTCAGTCCAATATCACTGAGTTTATTGACAATGATGGTTTTTTAAGCCATTGACAATTTTGATAAACATATAAGGAAACGTACCATTTTGATAAAGTTGCAAAAACAATCATAGACTGTAAATGAAAGATAATATATTATTCAAAAAAGATCTCTTACTCATTGGAGAGGCCTAAAAAAATGGAACTAAACACAAAATGAGCTTTTTATGAGTTATTTGAGCTTTGCTCATGAAAAGTTCAATTCAGCTCAGTCTAAATCAAACTTCGAGAATAAAGCTCGACTCATGAAACTTACAAATCTAATTGAGCTTATATTATATATAATATTTTTTATTTATTATATGTATAATAATAAATAATTTCTTATATGTATAATAAAAGCATTTTTTATATTTTCTATCTTTTATATGTATGTGTGTATATATAATTGTTATTTTTTTATATGAAACCTGACTCACTTTTGAACTTGAACATATGAGATTTTAAGTCAAACTGAATTTGGGGTCATGTTTCTAGTTTGAATCTAGCTTGAGCCCAAACTAAAGCTCATGTTTTTCTATCGAGCCAAGCTGAAGCAGCCATATTTTCAGCTCAGCTCAGCTCAGCTCAGTGCAAATTCACCCAAATAGAAAAACTGTGATGATAAGGGTAATATTGTTCCTATCCTAAAAGGAGATACGCTTATGCAAATGAGATAGAATTAGCTAAACACTTTAGCTGTTCAGCAGGCTTGGAACCAATGATAAGATTCCACACGAGTGATAAAATACATGGGGTGTGTAGGGCTAACCACGATTTGGTAACCAAACCGTGGGTATATTTTCTAAACTGAACCGATATCACCAATTTTTGTATTTATCTGAACCGAAACCGAATCAAAACAAGTGATTAACCAATTAACCGATCTTTGGTTTTCTTTTTTTTTATTTTGTCATTTTTATTAAAGAAAATGAGTTTCCTTTCTAAAATGGCAAAAAATAGAAAAGAAAAAACCTAAAAAGAGAACCTAACTGAACTAATCACAAAAACTTTATATTCCCAAGTCCTAACAAACCTCACAAAGCTAGTTCTCAAGAAAAATCATAGTAGAAATAACAAAAAAAAGAACATATTAAAAATTGCCACATGCTTGCAGGAACTACATATATGAGGGAACCTAATACAGAGGATAATATCCCAAAACTACAAGGAATATTGTGTTAAGTTCTAAGAGAATTTTTTTTTTATTAACTTAACTTATAAATGTTGTGTTGCACACTTGATACTAATAGAAATATAAGCCTCATTTTTTTTTTTTTGACAAGATGGTGAAATATTCATTTGTTTAGAATCCCTTATCATCAATGCAATTACTTTTATCTGTTCAAAATTCAAAACTAAACATTAAATCCATAACTCATAAGACCATAATCTAGAGCATCTTACTAGAGTGTGATCGTATTGGACTGGATTTGGTCCAATGTGAGTCCATTACAAATGGGCCTGATCCAATCCATTCCAATGAATATTTTAGACCATTTTGGACCGGTCCAGAGACTGTTCAATCTGTTCAAATTTCTGTTAATTTAGATTAGTTTCAACTCAAACCTGGTCCATTGATACCTATGCTCTTATCTTCTATCAATGAACCAGATATTAACTCAATCCAATATAAATTTATTATGGACGGGCCAAGTCCAATCCAATATGTCATATTGGTCCATCCAGTTCATCCAATTTCAACATGTCTTATTGGTCTATCCAATCCGTCCAAATGGATTTTGATTTAGACGGAGTCCAACCCAAAACCAATCCATTTACACCCCTACTTCCACCAACAACAGGCTGAAGGATTTGATGCTCGGAGTTCCACCACGATCTCGAGGTCTCAAGCTGAGAGGCTAAGAAGAGGGAGAAAACAGAGATTGAGAGACGGAAAATGGGCAAGATTGAGCCTTGGAGAGAGTCCAACCGAAAACAAAGAGAGATTGAGTTCGAGAGGAGAGAATCGAGAGAAAAGGGGCGAAGGGATAAGAAAAACCAGAGGTTTGGAAAAGGAGAAGAATGGGAGAGAAAGAGAACTGGCGTCCAGCACTTCGGTGACTCCCAGACGGCCGACGGCCGAGCACGAGCTAGGCCTAGAGTAGTTTCTGGATATGAGTTTTTGGTTTGTTTTCTTTCAGAAATAAGACAAGGAAAGGATTCGATTGATTCCTTTCATCCTTTAGGCTTAGGCTTGGTGTGAATACTTGTCGGCCCCATGTATTTTGTAACTGGTGTGGAGCGTTGTTATTGGTTCGATAGCCTACAGTCAACGACTACTTAATTAGTCCCAATTTACTATGACACTTGTTCAGGACTAGATGTGTGAAATTCGATTACTCTCGAATTTATAGGTTTTTAGTCTTTACACAAATGGAACACCTGTCACCAATTAATTACTTGCACACCTCAAAGTATAGCAAAAAATTCTATGTTAGATTGAGAATAAAATGTAATCAAATTCTTCGAATAACAGATGAATTTTTAGTTGTTCTTGAATGGTTGATGAAAAATTTTAAATAAATTTCTCTAAAATTAGAACCCTCCTTACTTGTATTAATACATTTATTATAATTCAATTATACTACTTCAAGATAAAACAATGAATCCCATCCAAGGTTCAAATTATCAAATATTTATAGAAAAGAAAAAAGGTGGTCCATTGCAAAAACTCCACAAATGCGGGGTGGATTTATTTAAACCTATTCTATTGTATTCATTTTACTAAAATACCCTTTATAGGTTATAATCTATTTATTTAATCAGCTTTTTAATAATTGCAAACTATAGGGGGTGTTTTATTAAAATGTAAATCATGGGGTAAATATAAACATTAAAATTTTTATGGGCTCCTAAATAGGCCCAGCCCGCATATCTCATGGGCCTTAATATGGGCCATTCTATTTGGACCATTCCCCATACTCTTAAATATGTGCATGGGCCTTAACATTTGGGCTTTGTAATTGTAAATCCATTAGCATGGCGAAAGGATCCATGAACCCACTTTGGAGTTAAACCTAAACTCAAATTCAAATTCAAATCAAGTCCTAGTGGTTTATGAAAATAATCCAATTAAAGCCTATTCCAAGTCCCAAAAATGAAAATCTAGTCAATGACTGAAGAGAAAATAATTGGTTGAAAATCATCCTCTCTATAAATGATAAATTACCAACCGTATTCTTTATGAAAGGTAATTAGAACCAATCAAATTTCTAGCCAATCAAGGCACATCTTCCCATAGATGGAAAATAATCAATGGTTGAAGATAAATTATTCTCTCAAAGAATATAAATAATTATAACCTTTCACTAGGTGAAGAAATCTCTTATGAAGAAGGAAGCACATACACCATCTTCTAAAGAGCAAAGCCACAACATCTTTGAAATCTAGCAGAGTCATTCTTTTGATCAAACTTTCCAAGCCCAATTGAAAGAAGTGATATCCATTGTTGTCTAAAGAATGGGAGTACATCATCTAACCCCTGGCTTCAATTCATCTAATCCAAATCCTCAAATTGCAAGAAATACTTTGTCAAAAGAGAATCAAAGGTTCTATCTCTTTTAAAGGGAGTCTCAGATATAGAGAATTTGAATTTTGTCTTCATTTTTCTTGTATTTGGATTTATACACAATATTTGTCTTGACAATAAATTTTAGTAAATCCCTAAAACTATAGGAGGTATTTTAGTAAATAACCCTAAAAATTGTGTATCTTGTGTTCCCAACAATGAATAGTTGGATAATATTCTTTTTTAGTTCAGTATTTTAGTGATAACTATGTGAGGATGACTACTAACATTTGAAATTGTAATAACCCCACATAACATTATTTCCATGAGTCTCCATATTGATACCGATACACACGATACAAATGTAACACAAATCAACGTTGTAAACTTTGGTTCCACCAATAGTCATTTTCTAACCATACCACATGGTTTCCTTTCATTATAGTGTATTTGATGCAACCACACGTGCTAATGGGATTTGAAGTTTCCATTGGTTTCATACTTCTCTCTAATTCTCTCAAATCTTCTCTCTCGTCCATCTTATCACTTCTACTCCACCCTAACCAGATCAGAATCTTCAATATCACTAGGAGAAGGAGAACTTCGGAACACCCTAAAAATAACTCAACTGTTATCACTCAGGATTTCCTACTCACTTTTTCCATCCATTCTCTACCCATTTTTCCTACCCACTCTCTATTCGCCGTGAATTAGAGAAACATATCTCTATTAAAAATTGAGAGATATATGACTACAATTCACGACTGGTAGAGAGTGGGTAAAAAAAAATGAATAGAAAATCTGGACTCAACTATTACAGGCATCCAAAACTCCCATCTAGATCCAATCTTCTCTACAAAAAAACCATCCCTCAAACCCTGCAGAATCCATACCAATAACATTGATATAGCCAATGAGGTTTGGATTGGGTTTTTGAAAGTATTAAATTATTAAAGAATATAAAAATCCAAATATAATTTAGCCATCTTATCAAAAGATATTTGATTAATTGAACAAATAACCATACATACATACAAACATTGAAACATACATACTAGATCTATTGGTATTACACAATAGTTGGGTTGGTCTGTCGGTAGAAGTTGGTAAGGACTCAGGGGTGGGGATAGAAGAATGTAAATGGAGCCCACTGGCCATAACATAGAGAACCTGCAGTTCATAGAATTGATCCAGCATCCCTGCTTTGGGAGTGATGCTGACTAACCATCTCAACTACCGCTTATTGACAAAATTTATCAGTAAAAAAGACAAAAAAATATACTTTTTTTTCCTTACAGATGTTAGCTATAAAATTAAGTGGCCAAAGGTGAAGTAGTGATTGCATATTTTCATATTGTATTCATCAATCATAATGTAACCCCTTATTTTCAAGTCAATGCAATAACCATATTATATATTTATGGGAAACTTTCTGATCAATCCTTGTATTTTAGCTCGAGTAACAATTTTGGTCCCCAAACTTTAAAATGTAATAATTCAATACCCAAACTTTTAAAATATAGTAATCTAGTATCTATCATTAATCAATCCTTTAATCAGTTGTTAAGTGACATTTGAAAAGTCAAAAATGTTCTAAGAATGTCGTCTAATTCTCTTTATCAATCATTCAAACGTTGACAATAAAATGAATAGTCTCAAATTCTAGATTCTTCTAAACAACCGTCAACTTTTTTGAATAGAAGAGGCTACGATTTGGGATTGTTCAATTTGTTGTCAATGTTTGGATGGTTGATAAAGAGAATTCGATGGCATTCGAAAAGCATTTTTGACTTTTCAAATGTCATTTAATGGCCGATTAACGGACTGATAAACGACAAGTACTGGATTGTCACATTTTGAAAGTTTGGGTACTGGATTGTCATATTTTGAAAGTGTACTGATTGGGAATTTTCCCTATATTTATATATGGCACTGAATATAGTGGAATGGTGGAGCAGGAATCATGGCCCCGGGATATGAAGGGTAATTTGGGGTCAATGTCAAGGGGGGGGGAAGATTCTCAATTCATGGAGAATCTTTCGATTATCCCATCCATGTATTGAAAACATCTTTCGATTATGACATTATCATTTCTGATATTATCATCAGGAAATATTTTCCATACATGATATGAATGTACTGTGGGACGTTGTGGCGGACAATCTTGTAGGGTACTGATTTGATCTGCTGTTCATAGTAAAAGCCTAAGAGGTGAAAATAAATACATTAGGGATTTTATTTTTAAATTCTGAGGTTGAGTATAGTGTAAAAAGGCCCATGTATATAATGGGGCTACGTAACCCGAGTAGACAAGTCAGTGTTAAGACCCACCATGCCTCGAGATCTGCTGCAAAATACTGACGTTTGATTTTACAACAGATTCATGTAGCCAAATCTATATATATAGCTGGGATAACTGACATGGATAGTTGAATTGACTGACAGGTCCTTACCAAGAAAAAGCAGTTGACCGAAAAGAGGCTAAAGGCCCACAAATATTCTATGTTGTTACTTGTTTATGCCCATTTATCTCCATATCAGATCAGTCCCCACAACGTCTCACAGCATATTTTTGTCGTGTATTAAAAATATCTCCCGATGATAATATTAATGATATATCATCATCGAGAGATGTTCTCACATAAGATGAGAATGTACTGTAAGACATTGTAGGGGGCAATCTTGTGGGCAATCTTGTGAAGGGTTGATTTGGACTCATTTATCTAACCCAATAGAAAAACTTCGGCGCAAAGCCTTAGACCCTCCTACCAAAAGAAGCTCTTCTGTTGGGGATATCTTCAAATTAAAACTTTGGAACTCCGGACAGCTGAAATCACAATACATTATACCATGTGGCCAATATAGGGCTGACGTGGACTAGAAAAGTGAACACGTGGCCAATTCAAAAGGGTGTCCCCTATTTGATGAACAGTTCCAATTGGCCACCGGTTAGCCATAGCTAACTTACCAATTGATCTCTACATGTATTAATTTGTTTATTAGTTGGATTATCCTTTTTAAATCCGTGGGCTCTCACATCTGGACAAGGCGATATGACAGTGTCTCAAGTGAATATAAGGAAAGACAAGTTGATCATGATCAATCACATTTATTGTCTCTTATTATTAAGCAATAATAAACGAAAAAATAGATAAGATATTATAAGAGTTGCAAATCCAAAAGAACTACATTAGTAAAATACTACTACATCAGTAAAATATTTTTTTTGGTAAATTATATATTATTATCTATACTTTTAGTGTAGTGGCAATTTGTTTATGGACCGGGCCGGGTTCAGGCTGAGGTTTGTCTTGGTATTAATAGAATATATTTAGGTCCAAATCCGAGCCCGGCTCGACCATCAGGCCTAGGTCTTGAGCCCAAAGCCTGGCCCTGAGTTTGAGCCCGGCTAGAAAATTGAAAAAAAAATATATTTTTTTCTTTTTTATTCAATAAAAAACTATTTTGTTTATATTAAAAGATATCAAAACTTAAAAAATAATAGAAGATTTCACTAAAATAGATTTTTATTATATAATATATTATCAAGTTAAGCTCAAGCCAGGTTTTTTTGAGAAGGTTTGAGCCCATCGGCCTCAAATCCTATACAAGTCTGATTTAGATCGGGCTGGCCCGTCAGGCTAAACGGCTCATGAATAGGTCTAGTAGCAATTATCCTTTGAACTTTTAGATTCCAACAAAGAATCCCTTTGTTCGCATTTCATTAGTTAACTTTGAAAAATATTCTCATGTGACTTTAAATTTTTTAAATCCTCAATTTGTCATTTTTTAATGATTTTTTATGTTTTTTTTTATTTCCATGTATTGTTGGTTTAATTGTGATGTAACCAAATTCATTCACAAATCATACTCAGACACGTGGCATTCCCAAGGTGGCATCATGGTCAATTGTCATCACACAAACCTCGAAGGGCACCCTTGTCATTTCCCTCCTCGACTTAATGATGTGCCATAGTGGCAGGAATTATGACTTTGGCCTAGCCATATCATGTATAACGATAGGGTAACGCTCGACCACGTAGTCATCGCCTTAATGGCCCTAGTCTTAATGACACCTGATATGCAGAGCCTTTACGGGGAGCTCATTGCACCAACCAAGGAAAGACTTCAATTGTAAATATAGACCTTGGACTTCAAGTAACCTTCTTACGCACTAAAGTACACCCATTTGCTCTTACTTCTCACTCACCTCGAGTCCTCAGCTAATTTGACTGTCAGAGTTCTCACCCCTAGGACCATGTCTCAAGACCTCAAACATCTTTTTGGGCTTATAAGTGGAACTCTCCACCTCATCAACCTCACACTAGAAGCTCCCCTTTTGACCTTGTGGTAGTCTTTGACAACATCAAATTGATATTAATTACTTTTATAAGAAAGCACTTTTATGAAATTACTTACAAAAAAAAGAAGTTTTATAAAATTACTTTTATGAAAGCACTTTTATAGAATTACTTTTGTAAAAGCACTTTTAGAAAATTACTTTTATGAAAGAACTTTTATGAAAGCATTTTTACAAAAGTACTTTTTATAAAACACTTCTACGAAAGTACTTTTATAAAAGTACTTTTATAAAAGCACATTTATGAAAGTACTTTTATAAAAGTACTTTTGTAGAAGTACTTTTATGTCTATGGAAGTACTTTTCAAAAAGTGCTTTTACAAAAGTACTTTTATAAAATCACTTCTACGAATGTACTTTTATAAAAACACTTCTACGAAAGTACTTTAATAAAAACACTTCTATGAAAGTACTTTTATAAAAGTACTTTTATAAAAACACTTCAAAAAGTACTTTTATAAAAGTACTTTTGCAAAAGCACTTTTTTGAAGTACTTTCAATAAAGTGCTTTTGTAGAATCACTTTCATGAAAATATTTTTACCAAAGTACTTTTATAAAAGTGCTTTTTCAATACTAAAAATGCTTTTATATAATTTTTGATATTTCATTCGATTTGGATTAGATCCAATCCAATTCATTTACATTTTAATGGGTTGGATTGGATTTGGTTTGTATTGGATTTAGACTGGATTGGGTCCAGCCCATCTATAAGTGGACTCACATTGGATTGGATTGGGTCAAGTCCATCTATAAGTGGACTCACATTGGACTGGATCAGGTTGGACCAAATCCATCCAATTGACACCTCTACATCCCCTAGCTAGGGCCCTTCTTTTCTACTTAACCAAACCACCAATTTCCTATCTTCTTCTACATTCTATAAAATCAAAAATACTTTCAAGGGTCCTTTGATAACCAATTAAGGTCCAAACTGAAAAGCTTATTGTTTTGTCTTCTAATGAATAAGTTGTTTTAGGGATTTTTGGACTGCAATCCCCCTCAGAATTTTTTTTGCAGCCCTCTCCTAGTCTATTAGTAAGCCCCCTCTATAAACCACATCCTGACATCCTACCCATGAATTTGGCATCAATTTACGGGCAGGATTCAGTCCACCCTAAGAAATCCAAGCTCCACCTAGGGGTGGGCTGAATCATAAAAATCCCTAAGTTTTAAGTCTTTTAGTTCAGCAACTTCATTCTTGAATTGCCTCTTAGTCTCTATTTGGTTTTGGTTTGTTAGTAATAAGTCAAAAGCATTTGTGAATGGATACTAACCTAAAACCAACCAACAAATAGAAATAGAAATATGTGTTGCACTTCCCAGCTGTTTTTTCAGTATATATTTGGCGGAGGGGGGGGATTAAAAGGACTATGAGGTTCAGTGACCTTACCACAGAGAGCCTAAAAACCTGAACTTACATGGGTTTGACCCCACACCTACGTATATGGAGAGACACCTACTGGGTCATCAGCTCTTGTACTTCCCTCATGCACGAGGCCCATCCTTATATGGAGGGTAAGCATCCCATTGTAATGTTGTCCTTGCACAATCATGTGTAAAGCATTGAAAAAGCTTGAAACTGTAGGGATATAGGAGTATAGGACCATGACACAGTTTTAGCCCTTCAAAATTTGCCTATAGGTATGACCATAGAGCCTCTTTTTTAAAGGGGGTTTTTATTGTTCAGTCCATCTCAGAAATCTTAAATCCATCGTACAGATGGAATGAATCCTGACGTGAATTCAAGTATGAGAAAAAAGTCAAAAGACTCCATATCCAGTCCACCATGCTCCCAAGATCATAAATAGCGGGATCCAACATTTGATAATGAGCAATGGCCCTTTTTTGATCCATTATTAAGTGGGGTGGGTCCTATTTTCTAAATATCCAACACATGGAAAGTTATGAAGGCCTAGAATAATTGGAACATTTGCAATATCCAAATTGCATGCTGCTATCATCACCATTCAATGCTTCCGACTTTGCAGAAATAAATGCTTCCTACCTTTGAGATTGTTAATGCTAAAAGCCAACCATATTGTGTGTATCATTTCCCTAGGGGTAGAACAGTAGAATTTATATCCACCATCCAACAAACTAGACAATTTTGAAGTTTTCCCCTTTGATGCTCTACAATGTTTCTTTATTGCTAGACCCACTAAATAGTTAAAGCCACTAAGAAAATATAATGATATAAGATATCTACCATTAAGCTCTCATTTGGGAAGGTTTTGAGGCAGTTGCTTTTCAGCTATTATGAATTCTCGGGTTTCCTAAGGTTTAAAGTATCAATATTTATCGGCCCATATTAGCTGAAACATATTGTATCGGGAGCTTCTCAATACGCCCCTAAAGAGAGTGTATCGGGGTTTTGACCGGTTCAGGGGGTGGATGGACCTTAAACTGGCCCCTTTAAAATAGATTTGAAAAAAAAAAAACTAAAAAAACTACTGATACAGCTCAATACGCCTCTACCGGCATATCGGGCGTATCGATATTTTGAACCTTGGGGCTTCCTAAGTTCCAATTTTTGCAGCAATTATGATAATTTTCTGTATAGGGTGCTTCTCCAAAAATACTGAGTGGATACTAAACCCTCTTGCTCAACCACTTTAAGTTGAATCCTTCCAAATGGTAGTAGAATCTGACCCACTTATGGTTGTTCGTTTTTTGGATTTTGAGAGGGGGAAAGTTGGTCAATGGGGTTTTGGTTCTCATCGACTAAAATACCTATGTTCTTTTTTTCAGATTTATGTAGGGTCCACGGAAAATTTATTTTTCTTAGGTATCACTTACACATCTCCTAGGTGGGTAAGTAACTATCTCTCACCTTGGGGGAAAGTTGTCAACACTTGATGGGACAAAATTACCCCTTTTAATAATGAATTTTTATGGCTAAAACTGTCATTGTCTTATTTACCTGTGAAATAAAAGAACATGAATAAGTAACTTCCTGAAAAGCAAATAGGGCCTTAAAGGAACTATACATATATAACAAATAATATATTCAATTGCAAAATAACATAAAAGAAAGCATTTAAAACCATAATAAAAATGTTCTACTGATATTATCAAAATTATACATTTTTGACAAAGAAATGATGACAAATTCCAATAGCAAGATACATTTGGGGTGGCTTGATGCTCAAAATAATCCAAGAGAATTATGTTTGAGACTTATTATTACATATAATGTAGCAAAACTGATCACTTAGTCCTTCATTGAATTCTCAATAAACAATTAAGTAACGAAACAGGAGTGTAGAAAGGCCTCTTCATCTTGAATCAATGTAATTTAGATAATAATATAAGTACACCTCTCCCAAGATCCTTCATGGGGAAATATTGGGTAGTGACCCTAGTCCTCAGGTGACAATCAATTTATTGACTTTGGTGATCTAAAGCATGGGTTTAAAAAGTGATTTAGAAATGGAATCGTTTTGGCCATCGATTTTCAGGTTGACGGTTTGATTGTTTGGTTCGAATAGATGGTTTATTCTAATAAAAAATTAATTAAAGATAAAAAACAGCCAAAATCGTTGAATAAGTCAATGGGTCAACGGTTCGACCGCCCAAATCAACTAGTTATTGACTGATTTAATGATTTTTGGCCATAGACCGGGTTTAGGGTAAAATGAAACTGGTTGCTTGGATGATTCACGGGATGATCGGTCTAACCATATGGGTCAACGACTGTTCTAAAACCATGATCTAAAGAACGTTTGTTGATCTTCACCATTTTTGGTGTAACAAGTATTTTATTTAAACTATTTTCAACATACATGCCAAAATTTGCGTTTTGTTTTTCTCAATTCCATCTTATTAAATTTGATATCTTCAGAAGAAAACCTACATACTATATATAAAAAGAAAAAAGTTAAATGTGCTTACTAATTCAGTAGGATGGTTTTTTATAATAATAATAATACCGTTTTCAATGTTCTAATTTTCACCGGATTCAAGATCACAAAATATCAATAATGTTCCAAAAAATAATCAAATCACTTTCCAAGTTTTTTCATTAGATTTAATTTACTTTTTAATAAAAGCACTTTAATTGACTATTGATTATGAATGAACTCTTTAATTAAATAATAGTGCATCTAATCAGATGATTTTTATCAGGAAAAAAAATGTTAGATTGTTTTCTATCATTCTTTATATGTTCACAAGAAAATTTATTAGAAATTATGGATGCAAATATAATGTGGACTCTAAGGTGGAAATATGACCGATCCAAATAAAATATTCCCTCAATCAGACGACATCATTTATTCACCTAGAAAAGTTGCCTATGTGATCAGGTAACCCAAGTAAGTAACATCTTCCCCAAACGTTTGGAGAGCAAATTAAATTAAAGATCAAATAAACAAAGGAAAAAAAAAAAGTAAGTCAAGCCATGATTTTCACAGTTTGACACAGTTTTGAAACAAAAATGAAATGTACATAATAATACTCAAGCCAGTTGGATAAAAATAACCTCATTAGATGTTCACTTTGGGCGTATCCATGATTTATGATTTGGTTGATGACATTCAATGGTGGGTCATCATTCTTGAAATTTGGGACAGAAAGCCATTTATGGGCCCCATACCAAGTCTTGTATTGCACGCCATAGGTCCAAAAAACATCAAGAGGGCCCACAATAATGTGCCATATGTCCTATGCTTTTTGCCATTTGATTTTGTCGAATTTAATTGGATAATGGAGTGTTTTTTAAGTTAAAAAAAAAAGCACTATCTAGAATAATGTTCAATTCAGATGGTTAAAATACTTGTCAAAATAAATCAGATGGCTTAAAACAATCTAATAATGCTAATTCGTTTATATGGCTAATGATATTTTATGGAGCATTGGCCTGTGTTATGGTCCAATTTCCATGGAGCCTCACATCATAAATATACATATATATGGTAAATGTGTACATGTATTGCATTTGGAAATTTTAAGTATGTTTATTGTATGTTAGAGTTTTTTTTACTTATTAAAATTTAAATTTTAAAGTAATGATATAATTAAAAATTAGTTTAAATGTTTGAAGTAAATGTGCACATGTATTACACGTGGAAATTTTAAATTATAATAATAATGATTATTATTATTATTATTATTAGGAAAAATTCCTGATCAGTACCTTGTACTTTGGCTCAAGTGACAATTTGGTCCCCAAACTTTAAAATAAGACAATCCAAAACCCAAACTTTCAAAATGTGACAATCTAGTACTCAAACTTTCAAAATGTAACAATCCAGTATCTGTCATTTATCAACCGTTAAGTGACATTTGAAAAGTCAAAAATGCCCTTCGAATGCCATCTAATTCTCTTTATCAACCATCCAAACGTTGACAAAAAACTGAACAGACCCAAATCTTAGCCTCTTTTATTCAAAAAAGTTGGTCACTATTTAGAAGAATCTATATCTTGGGACTGTTAATTTTATTGTCAATGTTTGGATGGTTGATAAAGAGAATTAAATGGCATTCTTAGGGCATTTTTGACTTTTCAAATATCACTTACGGCTGATTAACAGACAAGTTAACGATAGGTACTGGATTGTCAAATTTTGAAAGTTCGGTTACTAGATTGTCGTATTTTAAAGTTCGAGGACCAAATTGTCACTCGAGCCAAAGTACAGGGTACTAATCGGGAATTTTCCCTTATTATTATTATTATTATTATTAAATTTTGTATTCCATTTGTGTCAACAATAAAAACAATTTTTATTTTAACAATTATTTTTATTTAATATGATGAATATATAACATTAGAAATGTTCCCAAATGTTTTCGACAGAATTCTATACTTTTTAATTTTTTGTGTTCTATCTTTTTTTAAATATTTATTATTCAATATGACATCATGAGTTTCTTTGAAAAGTTGGATTGTTGACTCACCATCTAGATAAGAAAGTAGCTTTGCTTTTGGATCAGTTCTAAATTATATATTTCATCTACATTATATAAATAATTTTTACTTATCACACTTAATTTTTGTCTAACATAATTAATATATAATTTTTAATATATTCTTTTGATTACTTATACTTTTTATTTTTAAAATATTTATTGTTTAACTATAATATCATCGATTTATTCAATATAATGAATGTATAAAATTAGAGACGTACCCAATATTTTATTTTTTATAAATATATAACATTAGATGTGTGTCCAAATTTTTCTCAATGTTTTTTTTTATTTTTGTGATTCTTTGTATTTTTTTTATTTTTAAAAGTTTTATTATTTGACTATGACATCATTTTATTTCTAGATTGATTTTAAATTTTTCATTCCATAATTACTTCTTACATTTCATACTTATTTTTGTTTTGTATAATGAATATATAGTATTAGAGATATGTCCAATTATTTTTTTTTGTATTATATATTTTATTTATTTTAAATTTTTAATTATGGCATTATTTATTAACCCATTTGACCCCAAATGGTTGAATTGCTTACCCACCATCGGGAAAGAAGAAAATGGTTTTGTTTTCAAAATATTTATTTTTATACTATTAAAATTAATGTTATGGATTTAATTAGTAGAATTTAATGATGAGAAAAATATATCTTAAATATTGGATTTAATGAGAGAATATACTTTAAATAAGAGATTTAATGAAAGAGTAGGAAAATAGTTTTATTTCCAATTGGTTTTAAATGTTGCATTCCATTTCCATCATTAATAAAAACATTTCTTATTTATCATACTTATTATTGTTTAATATGTTGAATATGTCATGTTAAAAATGTTTTCATTTTTTTAATTTTTTATTTTGTTGCATTTTATTATTTAATTGTAGCAACACGAATTGGCCCATTTGACCCAAAATGGTTTAATTTCTTACCACCACCTAAATGAAAACGCTATTTTTTTCTAGTAGATTTTAAAAATACAAGTTTTCATATCATTGGAATTAGGGTAATTGTCCAAAACCCACCATCACTTTTTATGAATTCTCTTAAACTTGTTATAACTTTTCAAAAAGTCCAAAGCTCACTATGTCAGTGAGATTTTATTTTCTAAAACTCACCATCCGTTAAAATTACTATTAAAGTTCAATGACCCAACTTATCCACGTCAAACAAACGAGGCCATTGCTCGGGCTCATGATCAAACTGGCAATGAACTTTGGCCATGCATAGTTTACTCCAATTCAGATGGCCATCATATTGATAACTGACCCAAATGGCATCCTCCGGCAAGCAGTCGCCAATGCTGGTGGTGGAGATGAGGCCACGAACTCCGTTGAATGAGTCCTCAATCAAGCCATGAAGAAAATTCCATCTCAGCATCCTGCCCCGGATGAAATCCCTGCAAGTACTTTTTTTATTAAGGTAATCAGGAGAGCCCAATCGTCGCAAAAATCTCGCGGCAATACTCATCTTGCTGTTGATCAGTTGATTCTTGGTCTTCTTGAGGATTCCCAAATCGGAGATCTCCCCAAGGAGGCTGGGGTTAGTGCGGCAAGAGTAAAATCAGAGGTTGAGAAGCTTCGAGGGAAGGAAGGTTGAAAGTGATTCCGGCGACACCAATTTTCAAGAATTGAAGACTTTATGGTCGTGACTTTGTTGAGCAGGCTGGGAAGCTAGACCCAGTCATTGGTAGAGACGAAGGGATTCGAAGAGTGATAAGGATTCTCTCTAGAAGAACAAAGAACAATCCAATTTTGATTGGAGAGCCTAGTGTGGGTAAGACCGCTGTGGTGGAAGGACTGGCTCAAAGAATCGTTAGAGGAGATGTCCCAAGCAATCTTTTATATGTGAGACTAATCGCTTTGGATATGGATGCCCTTGTGGATGGAGCCAAATACAGAGGAGAATTTGAGGAGAGGTTGAAAGCTGTATTGAAAGAGGTCGAACAGGCTAAAGGGAAAGTAATTCTGTTCATTGATGAGATGCATCTGGTTCTTGGAGCTGGTCAAACTGAGGATTCCATGGATGCAGCTAATTTGTTCAAGCCAATGCTTGCCAGAGGCCAGGTGAGGTGCATTGGTGCAACTACCCTTGAAGAGTACAGGAAATATGTTGAGAAGGATGCTGCTTTTGAGAGACGATTCCAGCAAGTTTATGTTGCAGACACAATCAGCATCCTTCGAGGATTGAAAGAGAGGTATGAAGGTCACCATGGTGTTCGAATTCAAGACAGAGCTCTTATGGTTGCTGCTTAGCTCTCTAGTCGCTACATTACTGGTATGTAACAAGTTCTTGTGGTTGATGAGTGGTTTTAGAGATTAAATTCTTTTTTTTTTTTTGAGATTTTGGTTTATAGATTTGGTTTCAAATTGGGGTTTTAATTAATGTATCTTTTGCTATGTTTAGGCCGACATCTACCCGATAAGGCAATTGATCTGGTTGATGAAGCTTGTGCAAATGTGAGAGTCCAGCTTGATAGCCAACCTAAAGAGATTGATAACCTTGAAAGAAAGAGAATCCAGTTGGAAGTTGAGATGCACGCTCTTGAGAGAGAAGGACAAAGCAAGCAAAGCCCGTCTCGTTGAGGTGAGTAAAACATAAATTATGATAATATCTGGTCAGTTATTTGTTACTTGAATGTTCACTTCTTTCAATACTTCGACTGCTAACTCATTTGCTACTGCATCAAGTCGGGAAGGAGTTGGATGAGATGGAATTGAATGTATTGAATGTATTTAATATCTTAAGATTACCTCTTTTTAATTCATTTAATATCAATAATCAATTACCATATTTGTCCTCTTCTTAAAAATTTATGTGAAATTTTAACATATTTTTGGACTTTTTCATAAAAATTAATAAAGTTTAGCAAATTGGCAGATCCCGTACGTTTTGAAATAAATTGCAAAAACATTGAAAGAACCAAAAAGTCAATTTTTTAGGACCAAAAAGCCCTTCTTGAAAAACACACCCATAAACTCTATTCTCTCCCACCAGACAAATCTCATCTCCATCTTCTCACCGTCTTCGTCTTCTGAAAGTTGTTCTCTCGTCTCTTACTTCATCTCTCTCTCCCCCTTCATTCCCTGGAGAGAATGATCAAAATAGAACACCACCCAAAAACAATACATGTTTGGATTATTTATTAGCGCAATAAAATCATTCATTAGAATTCCAACACAAATGCAAAATACCAGTTATCTCTGTAACAAATGCTTATTGGAATTGCTATACATTAAGGCTCCATTTGGTTTGTGGGAAGATTTGGGTGGGATGGGAAAAGATGGGATGGGAAGGTATAAAAATTTAACTTTCCATTGTTTGGTTTTATATGGGAAAATAGTAGAAAAAGTACCCAACACAAAACAGAGTCCACCCTACGAGTCTCGAAGGACCTACCACTTATGAAACTGGAATTGGTAGATTCCTCATTGGTGCTGGAGATTTCCTCTAAAGATCAATTCACAGAGTTCTCGAAGGTTCAATTTTAGACCTAATATTGCTCAGAGGATCAATCCACAGAGTTCTCGGAGGTTCAATCCATAGAAATCAATCCGTCGTTTGATTTCCCTTCATCATCGGTGAATGCCTTGGTGACGATCGTCATCAACAATGTTACCTCCTGTGAATCTGGAATCAGTAGATTCCCCGTTAGTGCCAGAGATTTCCTCTAAAGATCAATCCGCAAAGTTCTCGGAGGTTCAATTTTAGACCTAGTTTTGCTCAGAGGTTCAATCTGTAGAGTTCTCAGAGGTTCAATCTGTAGAGATCGATCCGCCATTTGATTTCCCTTCATCACCGGTGAATGCCTTGGTGAGGATCGTCATCAACGATGTTTGTCATTTGCCCAAAGAACAAGAAAAGTTATCTGAACTTGCGTGGGCAAAGGTTCGCAACGGATTCTTCTTCTGTGTCTTGCTATGGATCATTTCATTTTCATTGATGCCGTTGGGATAGGTAGAGGTTGAAGAAGAAGAGTCTCTCGAGTTTTCTCGAGAGGTTGAAGAAGAAGACCCATCCCCTTTCTTCAAGCGAATGAAAAAAACTCGAGTTTTTCCATCGGGGACGCGCTGTTTTGGTGTGACCTCGATTACATGATTTTGGGAATTTGGATTCTGCATCCCACGTTTTTTTCATCCCATCCCCCTATTTCCTTCAAAACAAATAAGAGAAAAAGAAATATTTTTGGAATATTCCCTTTTTCTTATCCCCATCCCACAAACCAAACAAAGCCTAAGGATTTAAATTGAAAACATGAAGGACAGCAATATTGCTAGCAATGGCAATTGGGCGGGTTGGGTTGGGTTTGGTTTGGGTTGAGCTTCAACCCAACCCATCTAACCCGCTAACCCATGAATGACCCAGTTATAAAAAATTAAGTGGGTTGGGTTCAACCCAAACTTGCATTGACCCAATCCAACCTGCCCAAACCCATTAATCTTATATTTATGTACTTAAAGCGAAAAACCAAGTCCCACTTGACAAATAAGTTGGTCATAGCTTGGTGGTAATAGTAGTTGTTATTTACATAACTGGTGGAAGTTCAAATCACATTACATTCATGTTATTTTTACACAAGTGGCAAAGCCATTTGATTATGTTCGTGTTTGGGGTTTCACCGAACCACTTAGGTTCAAACCGGTCAGACCAACTTGAACTATCTAATTGGATTATCTTTGAGCTAATCAAATCAAGAGTGATTGAACCATTTAGATTCAGTTCAGTCCAATCAGACCAAACTGGGCTAGTTCACTCAATGATAGATTGACTTGGACGGCCCATATCAGGTTGTTCACAGGTTTGGGACCAAACCACCTAGACCAAAGTGGGTCAAGGGAAGCAAATTGGGCATGTCCAAATTCGGGTCGAATTTGCGATCCGAACCGAAGCCAAGCAAGCAACCAGAATCTGGGTCGGCTCATGCCAGGCCTGGGCCAAACCATTTTGTCAGGGACCTTTTCAAATACATATCCGTCGATACGTGACGATTTTATTGTTACAAAATGCAAATAAAAGTGACTTCGAAAGAGGCTTCTAAACCCATTTCAAAGGCCCTCTTTCTTCCTCCCAACCCTCCAAAAAGCTTCTTAACCTTCCTAGAGACTCAAATATAGCAAAAATCCATCAAAACATCTACAAAGTTGAAAGATTCAACAAGTTTTTCAAGGTTCTGAAAAAATGAGCGAAAATATATATGTTTTTTCAAAATTTTTTACATTTTCAGCCAATGTTTTTGGGTTTTTTTTTAGTTTGTATGCTTAAAAACATCTTTATGTATGTTGATATGCTATTACTGTGCAAAAAATCCCACTTATTCTGCTACTATATGTAGATCTTAGTAAAAATTTGAAAAAATTCCAAAATATTAAAAAATCTAAAAAAATGAAACTTTTAGGTTTTCTTGTGATCTACCTCTAGAAATTGATTATGTTGTAGATCTACGGATTACCTACCTTGTCCATAGATCAATTGAATTTTTTTCTAAATAATTGATTTTTTTTATTTTTGAAATAATATAAATACATACATATATAGGCTGAGTATGTTGTAGAGCTAAGGGAGATCTAACATGGTCCATAATTCCATACATCAATATATTCAAATATCATGTGAAATTTTTAATTTTTATTTTAAGATTATAAATATTTATTTATTTCTATAATTTTTTGTTGTGATATAAATTCTAATAATAAATATTTACATTTAATATATATATGATCTATTATGTACATATTCCACAAATCCATTAAATTTTTCTATTATATACTTACTTTTTTTTATTTTAGTTTAATTTTTAGAATAAAACATGCAAAATAATTATTTGAATAAAAATAAATAATTATTTAGTTTTTAGAAAATTAGAATGGAACATGCAAAATAATTACTTGGTCTATTATGTCCATATTTCCATTCAATTTTTCTATTACATATTTACTTTTTCTTAATTTTAATTTAATTTTTAGAATAAAACAAGAAAAATAATTATTTAAATAAAAATAATTAATTGTTTAGAATAAAACATGCAAATTAATTATTTGAAAAAAATAAATATTTAAAAATATAGAAAAAAGTTTGATTAAATAATTACAAATTTTACATAATTATTTGATTCAATAATTGTTAATTATTTAATTGGATTGAATAACACTTGTCAAAGTGTTTAAAACAATTAAAAAGAATTTTTAACAATATGTAAATATGTTAAAAAAATACAAAATAAAAGGCATTGATATATTTCACATGATATCTATAATTTGAATGTGAACATAATTATGGATAATTATTTATAAATTTGTGAATATTCTCTTATATTATATGATTTTAAATTTGTGATTAAATAAGTATATATGATGGATAATTGGTTATTTGGGTAATTAATGATTGCTATTTTTTAAATAATATAATTTATTTAGTTATTTGTTAGATTTATGATTAATTGTTACTTATAGGTTTTAACAATAAATTTCTAAATTCTAATTAATTTTTTTGCATATGCTTTATGATAGTGTAACACTATGAATTTGTAAGAATATGACACATTGATACTTGGGAGTTGGGATTTAGAATTTGACCATTTAACCATTCAACATGGCACACAAAAAAAGGAAAAAGAAAATATTGATTGGAAATATGACACCAAAATCAATGGGAATCGGCTCCATACAAAATGAAACTATTGTGGGTAAGTTATGAAAAGTGGTGGTGTGACCCGCTTGAAACAATACTTGTCAAGAGGATATCCCAATATTGTTGATTGCCCTAAATGCCCACTAGAAATTTCTAGGGTGACGCAAAAGCATCTCAAAGAATAAAAGATGTTAAGAAACCAAAAAAAAAGATAAAAAAATGATTACAAGAACATTAGGGCCTAGAGATGATGATGATGATGATGAAGGGGAGGAGGACGTAGAATCAATGTCTCAATATTTTAACATAGATGATGATGTTGACGATGATGATGATGATGCAGAACAAATAACATATAATATAAAAAGGCATGCATCACGAGGTACACAGTGGGAAGAGGAGCAAGTGCAGCGATTTCAGAGAAGTATGTTTGTATTTGTATATTCAGAGTATTAAGATGGTGACAGCTCATCACAAGCATCCTCGTCAAAGAGTAAAAGAAAATTATTTTGTAAACCAAGTATGAAAAAAGCAATTTCAAAACTAAATCCCTTTTAAAAAAATCTTCATTAGGTAGGGACACTTCTAATATTGAAGAGGTGGATAAATATTTATACAGAAACAATGATGCTTTACACACACACACACACACACAAACAAAAAAAAAAAAAAAAAAAAAAACTTAAGGAGTATTATGAGAAAGGTTTTGGTCATAATATGAAAAGAGCAGTTGCAAAGTTTTTATTATACAATCACATTCTTCCAAATGTAACAATTTCTCCATATTATCAAGTTATAATAGATGAAATAGCCAATGCAGGAAAGGGTTTAAAGGGGCCTACAGCCTTTGAAGTGATGGAAAAGTTTTTAGATAAAGAAGTGGCTGAATTGAAAGACCACTTCAAGACATTTTATCAAAAATCTAACGCTTTTGGGCTTACCATCATGTGTGATGATTGGACAAGAGCAACTAAATTGTCCATCATAAATTTTATGATGTATTGCAATGGACAAACAGTATTTCACAAATCTATTGATGCATCAAATGAGTGGCATAATGCACAATATTTGTATAAACTGATGAATTCAATGATTGATAAAATTGATTTTGAAAATGTTATCCAAATCATAACTGACAATGGAAGTGCTTATAAAGTAGCTGGAAAATGTTAAAAGGAAATAAAAAACACATATATTTGACACCATATGCAGCCTATTGTATTTTCATGATGCTGTATGCAGCCTATTGTATTTTCATGATGCTGGAAGATATTTCAAAATTACCTAAGGTCTCTAGTCTTATTGCAAAAGGGCAGAAAATTACAACTTCCATCTATAATCATGCCATAATTCTCAACTTGATGAGGAAGCTTACAGAAAGCAAAGAACTAGTACGTCCAATGCTCACCAAATTTACCACTCATTAGATTGCACTGCATTGAGAGCCATGATTGATTCAAATGACTAGAGATCGTTGCAACAAAATAAAACATCAATTGGGCAAGAAGTTAAAAAAAAAATAATCAGTAACCTCAATTTTCGGAGAGTAACTTCTATATATTGTAATATGATTGAGTCAATTGTTAAAGTCTTTCGGATAATTGATGGTGAAAAACGGGCAACAATGGGAGTTATATAAGAAGCAATGCGAAGAGTTGTTTTAACAATCAAAGAAACTGACCCAAATTCCTATAAGAAAATTATAAACATCATAGAAAAGAGATGGAATTCACAGCTCATCCATAATATTCACAAACCAATTATGTTCTTTCTTACATTTATATTAGGGTAAATTTCTTAAACTACCCACATGGTTTAGCTAATTGACCAAGTATACCCTTACTATTTGAAAATTGATTGTTGTTATCCTTACTGTTTCTAACAATTGTCTATCTCGACCCTTACCGTTAACTCTCCGTCAAAGACCATTTACACGTGACTTCATGTGTATAATTTAATGTTACATAATACCCAAAATACCCTCTACATTCTCTCTGAGGAAGTCTGAGAATGGAGAATGGAGAAAGGAGAGAGAGACCAGAGGCAGAAGGGGAGGTCTGAGATGAAAAAAGACAAAGAAATATGAAACCACCGCCGAGTTTCTTTGCTTCCAAGAAGAGGCAAAGAAGTCCCAGTGGCCTTTATAAAGTGGACTATTTTTGAGGAAATCTTTTCCGGGGAAAAATCATGTCTACTGGTACTCCTAGATCATACCCTGTTCTTTGCGCCTTATATCCCACAGGGACTTTCACCATAACAAACAGAACCATTCCTATCAAAGTCAACAGGGAGGAAAGAGATTTCTTGCTGCCAAGAGGAAAGAGATTTCTTACCGCCACTACTTTGTTTTTCATTTCAAGGTGGGAGACGATGAACAGTAACTTCTCTCTCTCTCCCAACCTCCGCTCTCCACTGTTCCACTATCCACCAGCGGTGGTTGCACTGTTGGTACTCACTCTTGCAATAGATCTTTCTCTTTCCAGATCTAATGGTCACTGCTTCTCTGGTCCTTCTCTACATGTTTTTCTGCTTTTTTTGCAAGTGAAATTAAGCTGCACCTGTGGAGGTCTGGAGGCCTTCTCCAGCTTCAATGCAGTTACGCTTCAACGGACAATGTCAATTTCCCCCTTTGTGTCACCTGCAATCATAGAGTTTCTTGTACTCTTTTCTATTGCAACGCAAATACCCTTCAACGCCTTTGCAGAATCGGCAACCTCTCATGATGCATTTGCTGGTAAGGGAGATAGCCCTCCATCCCAACCCCAAATTAAAGTCAATCTAGAATCTTCGTCGGAGACAAATATAGATCTGGAATCTTTGCTCATTGGCCTCATGGTGGTGACACTACTCTTTGTAATTTTCAGCCCAGTGTTGGTCCCTACAACTATCACCATCAGTTTAGTAGTGATGGGGTTCCTCGTAGTGGGTGCCTTGAAGCTAGCGGCGTTATTGTCTATCTTGGTTACTAAAGTACTTGTGTGGGACGGGAGAGACAATAGGTGAAGCAACGCATGCAAGATGCAGCAGGATACATGGGTCAGAAGACATGGTAGAGGACAACTGGAATAATATCACTTCCATCAGAAGACATGGATCTAGGATCTTCACTCATTAGCTCCATGGAACTCAAGCTCGGGAATTCGTTTTACTTCAATAGATCCCTTCGGACCGCTTCTATGTTGCAATGACCTTGGTAATTAGACCGCTTCTATGTCGCAGTGACCGTCAGTAATGGGACAACTTCTACATTGCAGTAACCATCGGAAGTTACAATGACGGTACTTGTAGCAACCGTCATTGTTGGCGGTGGCGATGGCGATGGCCGCGTTGACTAATGAGAGACATAAATGTAAATTCGTAGAAGGGTAAAATGAACATTTGATTTTTTCTGTCCATTATTAACGACTCTTGAAAGATTTAGATAATTGTTAGAAACAGTAAGGGTAGCGATAGTCAATTTTCAAACAGTAAGGGTACACTTAGTCAATTAACTAAACCATAAGGGTAGTTTAAGAAATTTACCCTTTATATTATTTACATTTAATCCTTTATGTTAACTAAATCTTTAAAATAATAATTAATATTATTATATTTTTTAATTTCAGCGTATTATTTGAATCCATCATTTCAATATTTTATGGATCTCAGTGTTAATAAAGATTTGTTGAGTTCTTTAAAAAATGTGGTTGCAAAGCTGGAGCCTGATGAAGATAATGTTATCATTGCAATACAAGATGTAAATGTAAATTTTTATATAATTATTATTTATTATTTGTTTATTTATTGTTCATTGATTTTTACATATTTATAAATTATATAATATGTTTTGATGATTTGATCATATAATATTAATACTTGTCGTTTCAAATAACAATAAAGTTAAATTGTTCTGTGAAGAATTAGAAGGATTTGGAGATAGTTTAGCATAGATAGCAAGAGAAAAAACTGATCCAGGTATAATGGATTTTTAAACTTTTAATATATTTTAGAATTATTAGTCTTTTATTAAGTAATTTTTTTATTTTAATGATATATGATACTGAAAGATTTTTTTTATATTTTTCAGCAGAATGGTGGTTGATGTATGGTCAAAATGCCCCACATCTTCAAAAGATTGCAATAAAGGTATTATCACAAACTGCTTCATCTAATGGTTGTAAACATAATTAGAGTACTTTCAGCCTCATTCATACAAAACAGAGGAATCATCTACCCTATGAGACTCTAAAAAAGTTGGTATATGTGAATTACAATATGAGACTAAGGGTTAAACATCTTACTAAAGTATCCAAAAGGTTACTTTCACACAATTAATCTTGATGACATATATGACAAAGATGATCCAGTATTGTCATGTTGGTTGAGAAGGAAAATACATTGACGGTATTAAATAAGTCAAGTGATCCACCAAGACTTAATGCCTTTATTGCTAGTTAAATGAGGGTAAATGTTGATCAGTGGTCAGAAAATAAGAGAAATATTGAAAAAATACAACTAATGATGATGATGATGATGGTGTTGCTGGTAATGGAGATGGTAATATTGGAAACAATCAATGTGTTAATTCTAGAGGTGGTCAAAATCAAGGTGATCAAGGTAGTGAATATCTTAAATATATACCACCAATATATGATTCAATGTCTTTTAGTAAAAAACAAAACCATCATAGGCATAGGGATTCACAGTTAATGGGCAATTATGGTTATAAAAGACAAAATGAGTGGAGCCAAGTCTATGGTAACCCTAGGAATGAAATGATGCAAGGCACAGGTATAATGAATTTGATATCATCTCTAGATTATGGATATGACATGGGCCACATGGCTACTGCTAAATCTGCTCCTAAATCTAGTTTATCTGCTATGAGTTCTTCACTTTTTGGTGGAGAATATGATAATAGGCAAACTGATTATTCATATTCATAAAACACACAGAATATACAACAATATGATTCATATGATTATGGATAAAGTTATCAGTCTCAAACTCATTATCAGCAATGCATTTTGGAGCAATATGAATATTTTAAACAAACATATGTGAATTCTTACTCCACCAGTATGACATGGAATGAATATTATTGTTATGTCAGAGATCAATTTAATGTTGATATAAGTAACTTTCAACTTGCACATAACTTCCTATGGTATTGATGGTCATCACTTCCAATTCTAGGTGCAATAATAAATTGCCAAGTAATGACAATTTTTATAATTTTTTATGATTTTTGTTTATTTGTTAATTATCTAATTTTAATAATATTTTATTTAGGTTGAGAATAAAGTCCATCACTTTGTTACCATTCACCAGTTTAATGAAGCCATGAAGATAATGAAAGTGATTAAGGTGTATTCTAACTTCTAACTTCATCATATTGGGATTCACATGTTCAATTTGTAAATTATAATAAATTGAAAATTTGAAGTTGGAACTTAAAAGATTGGAACTGAATTAAGTACTTTATTAGATAGTATGTTTTTGTTCTCTTATATTGACTATAATATGTTTTATTTTTCATAAAATCCACTAAAACATGTTATTTGTAGGCATAAATGGCCCATTTATGTCTTATATTTAGTGATATTGATATTTATTTATGATTTATTAGAGTATTTATAGCATTTTCATGTGTATCTTAATTTTTCGTCTATATCCATGTATATCCAAGGCATATCCCGATACATCTCTTAAATTTGCCTTTTTTATACGCATAGCATTTCCGATACTTTGAACCTTGGTTCAAACTGGGCTAACCGACCCAAACGAACTGAATCGAGGTGATTGGGTCTGTTCATATTTAGATCGAGTTGAACTAGCCCGGACTTGGGTTGGGTTGATTCGGATTTATGTCGATTTAGGTGAAGTGTGTTGATTCAAGGCAAAACTAATTTTAGTCCATAATTAATAGAAAATTAGTGCATTAATTATAAATTATTTCACTCAAACGAAGAAAATTAAAAAAAAAATGGCTGAGGAATTAATGCTTGTATCTTTGGTGGTTAACCCAATGGTTATCCACAACCCAACTCAACCCAACCTATTTAAATTGACCCAATGGGTGATCAACCCATTTTCAACCAGCCAAATAAATGGGCGAGATGGGTGGGTAGATACTGGGTGGGATAGGTGGGTTCAACGGGTTGGGTGAGAAACTGCCAGCCCTAAATACTATGATCTCTATTTCCTCTTATTACAACACAAATAAGATTGAGAAAATTGCAAAACAGTATATATCCTTTTCTTTTAACATGACTATTCTCCTCCGGTATATACAAGGTATCATGTACCTATTTAAAAGCCCTTGATGATGACACCAAAATTATCTATACTCTATACTATCTCAACAACTTGGCTTTGAAGGAGTGATTTTGATCACTAGTCTACGGAATACATCATCTGGGTCATGGATATGTAGATTCTATTCCACAATTAATATAAGGATCCCTGCACCTCTCGTTGATGGTATGGAGGGTCTTGCCTTCTCCAACGACGTAAATCTCATCACATTGTCAGCCTAGGAGTTGGTTCCCTTTCACATATTCCCATGCGAGAGAACTCTCTTTCACAGAGCTGAAAAACATGAGGATCAATAGAACAAGCGTGGAGTACCATGAAGCAACCTCAGCTATGGCTATTGTTCTTGTTATTGTCTTCTGCATAGCCTTAGAATGCATCAGAAACAGTGAACCAAGGTTCAAAATATCGATACGCCCGATACGCTGGTAGGGGCGTATCGGGCTATATCGGTATTGTTTTTTTACTTTTTTTTATTATTTTTTCAAAACCAGTTCATGGGGGGCTGGTTTAAGGCTCCTCCACCCCCTAAATCGATTAGAACCCCGATACACTCTCTATAGGGGCATATCGGGGAGCTCCTGAAACAATGCGTATCGGTTGATACGTGTCAATACTTTGAACCTTGCAGTGAGCTAAAGTGAGAACAAGAGAGAGAGAGAGAGAGGGAAGGCGAATGTTGTGTTTTGATTTTAGTTATTTTTTTAGTACAGGGGTAATTTGGTCCCTAGGAAATTTTTCTTCTTTCTGCTCACTGATTTTGTGACTAATTTCAAAGCATAACTGAAATTGTCAATAGTGTAAAAGTCTTTACTTTTTTTACAAAAATCCCTATATTTTTTATTATATAAACAACAATACTATATTCATATTTATAGGGGTGTCAACAGTACTCGAAAATTCAAATTCGAATTCGATATAGAAAGTAATCGAATCGAATTCAAATAGTTCAAACAGTGTGAACGGCCGAATTCGAATATATATCTTGTACCAATTAAATTATCGAATTGAATTTTAATACACATTGATCCGATTCGATAGTTATCTAAATTCAATTATTATAATATAACATATTATTTATGTGTCATGACTTTTTATAAAAGAAAGATAAATATCTTAAAAACTCGATCGAAGTGTCTTAACTTTTTGATATTAGATACATTATTATATAAAAAGGAGAATTAATTACTTCTAACATAATAAGACCACTTGATACAGACTTTTTGACAAGTGATAAAAAAGAATTATTACTTCTGCCAAAACAAACTACTCCATCTCATCTCCGCCCTTTAGCCAATTTCGAAGTTCCCCATTTCCCTCCCTTCTGTCTCCCATTTTTCATTACCTTGTATCGACCTCCTCCCCTAGCATCTGGTTTTACTAGTTTTTTCATAAGAGATTTCAAAAATATGAATAGCATATATTAAAGGCAAAGAAGGTCATGTATTGATGAAGAAAAAGAGTGTTACAGTCACAGTTGCAGCTATTATTCATTGACTTTACAGCATACGAAAAGATTGTAGAAGTCTCTCTCTCTCTCTTTCCCCTCCCTCATCTCTCTTTCTTTCTCTATGTTACCGAAGACTTATCCATCAAATTCGAACTTATCAAATATTTGATTATCTAAGTTGAATTCGAATTCAATTTTTACTTTCGAATATCCGTCGAATATCGAACCGAATTCAAATCATCAGTTTTGTAATCGAAATCGAATATAACATAATTCAATTCAAGTGTGTATATGTATGTATATATGTATGTATATGAGTGTGTACTTCTGCACACACAGAGTGAGAATTGTGGAGAGAAAAAAATGGAGAGATAGTTGATATTAATCTTTTTGTATTCTAATGTTTTTTTACTTGTGCAAGATAGAGAACCATTTCGGTAACTTGATCAAGGGTCAAAGGATTTAACTATTTACTTTGACCATTTGATTCATTCAAATAAAAATAAAAATAAAAGAAAATTAAAAAAAGAATCGATTGTATATTATCTTTCTTAAGAGATTTTTTATCCAAAAGAGAAACTTAAATTAACACTTTGAATAAACTTTTACAAAATAAACATATTATCCACGTTTAATAAACTTAATTTATTTATTGATCATCATCATCATCCAAACCTTATCCCAAATATAGGGTTAGCTACATGAATCCTATAATAGCATTCCATTCTATTTGATTTTTGTTGGAGATACAGTTTCAGGAAATTGGAGGTGATTCTCCGAGGCATACCACCATTATCTTGTTCTCCCTTCAATGCTCTATCCAAGTCTTGTTGAACCAGGATGTCCTTCACCCTCCTTTGCCATAAAGTAAAGCTGTCTTTTCCATCAAACCTCTCAATTTGTAAATAAGAACTTGTACCTTTGGTTGCCATTCTCTTAAGCAATTTCACTAACACCTTGTAAACACCAACTTGGGAGCTTTTATACCACTTTTTTGGAGCCTCAAAACAATCACCCATAGGATAAAATCACAAAATATTTGAAATAGTAACAAAAAAAATCCAATAGCAACAAAAATAACGATTTTCAAGCAAAAACAAATAAAAACAAGCACCACCAACAACACAAAGAATTTACATGGTTCAGCTTTACCGCCTACGTCCACGAGAGAGATGAAAACTATTCTTCACTATGAAAGAAAATGAGAAACAATACAAATACCTTATGCATTGCAACCCAAACCAACCTTTAACCCTTCTACACCCATTTTACCTTTCTTCTTTTAACCAGAAAAACAAAAACAAGAAAAAAAAAACTCCACTCTTATACCAAGAGCACCCTCTTTCTCTCTACATCTCCTTTTTTTTCTCTCCAATAAGAAAAACAGTAAACTTCTTTTTCACATTTTTGAAAAACCCTAATTCTACATACAAAAGAAACCTTTTATGTGTAAAGCCCTCTTTAGCCTAAAGAGGGACCACACCAACTGTTAGATTAAAAATAATCAAGTGGTTCAAAAAAAGACAACTAAGGATTTGCAGGATTTAACTTCATTGTTAATCCAACAAACCTTCAATGAAGCTCTTTGCTAAAGAGAGAGAGAGAGAGGTCCATACCATATGTTGTACAACCCATTAAGCTACAAGACATAACAATTTTGTCTTGGTTAATAATTTAGGTTATGGTTTCATGTATTTTAAAAATTTGAAGAACAATTATGGGTAAAAAAATTCTTATGGTCTAATTTAATGACAAGATATAACAGGAAGTAACAATTGTTGTTGTTGTTGTTGTTGTTGTTGTTGTTGTTGTTGTTGTTGTTATTATTATTATTATTATTATTATTATTATGCATGAATTATCCAACCCAAACATTATTTTTGGTGATTTTTGGCTTGGATAAAATATTTTTGGTTATTTTTACAAGTAATTAATTGTTAGATTATTTATTGATTTTATTAAATGATTCGACTATGATACCAGAAAAGTTATAACCAATCAACTAGTATCATAAAAAGGTGACCGATCAGTGGTGTTCATCAAAATTCATGGGGTGCTTTGATTTATCAAAGCTCTTCTAGTACCATGTCTTTTCAGTATCAAGATTTTCCTTTTGTTGAATAATATAATTTATCTAATAAAATAACATATGTAGCGTATGGGCCCATTGAGTCATGAGGGTTAGAATCATTATTTTCATCAAAGTGTGCCAATATGATATTCAAAATATCAAATATATGCCTTTGTTAAGTTAGGACTATAATTGTCATTTTCACAAATATATGTACTTATGAGATAAGTGACTCACCAAACACTACAATACAAATAAATACTTAAAGATAAGTAGTATGAGAAAAGACCTCCCAAACACTAATAAATACATATTTGAATAAATACTTATTTGTACAACTATTTATTTGCCAAACATAGGAGATAAAACCATCAAGAGATGCTTCAAGAGCATGTAAGACATTTTGAGCCATAAAAATGTGTTAAAAAAAGGGTATTTACTAGGAGTTGGATTATGGGGAAAATATTAATTTGCTTAAGGACCATTGGCATAACTTTGGCCAAATAATAAAGAAGATAACCCACGAAGATGCTAATGAGGGTTGTTAAATTTGATGATGAGGTATATTATCAACTAGAATAGTAGGGAATGGGATTTTAGCATACTTAGTTATTAGGTTCATAGTCAGATCAAGAGGGAAGCTATTCTAATTCCAAGGGTGAACCAAAGGAACAAAATAAAATGGAAACTAGATATGAAAGAAACTTTTTTAATTGCTCCAACATACAAATTTGTGTTTCAAATTCCATTTAGATAGAGGTGTAAATCGGGTCATGTTTTCCTCATCTAGGATACTTCAAAGGTCCAGCTCAGCATGGCCCATGGCGGGCTCATGTCGTGTGATGGGCTTGGGCCGACTGAGCTATAGGCCATGCTATGGGCGTAGGTCGTGTCGAGCTAAGCTACAGAGCGGGCCTTGGGCCAAGGCCGAACCAGGCCAGCCTTTTTTTTGACATTTTAATTTTTTTTTTCATTTTTTTGTTAAGTAAAGTAATACAAACTTTGGGAAAAGTAAAAATTTAACGAAAAATACTTAACAAAATACAAAATAGACAAAAAATTGGAAAAAAATTAGAAATTTCATTTCATTTGAATTTGAACAATACAATGTATGAATGGAATAAAATATAAAAACAACATAATCAAATTATAAATTGAAAATAAAAATTATAATGGTATTGTTGAAAAAGTAACAACTAATTTAAATAAATTTGAAAAACGAAATTTACAATAATTTTAAAAATAAAAATGCTATACAATTATTGAGTATACAAAAAAAAATATTGACTTCATTTTCTTCAAGTTCCACCTCCATGTCCATCTCCTTAATCCTAACCTACACCATTGCATCTAGTGAAACATCAGGTAAAGTGTCAATCCCTCCTTTATCTTGTAGTCTATCCTTTAGCATCTACCTAATCTTTCAAGTATATACACATTTCCAAATTTTCATTGTTCATGCAACTTCTCTTGTCATCCACCACCCTAGTACCTACACTAAAATAATACTCCAATGGAATTGGATAATTTTTTCCATGTTCACTTCACCATGCTAAAATATCAAAATTATTTATTTTATCCGAGTTGAAGAAATCATTTAAATTATATTATTTAGTAAATAAAAATTAAGTTCAATAAATAAACTTGTTAATAAAATGATAGTAGATTTATGCCTTTTACTTATTAGAGACCAATTTTTTTCTTTTTCACTACTGGAAGTAGATGTTCCAGAAAAGTTGCACATGTACAAATTGATGTTTTCCTATGCCCTAATATTTGAGATTCATATAAATTGTACATTTCAAATAATGAATTATTAATTTATTCTTCTTTAATTTTCAATTTCAATATTCATATTTTTACAAAATAATTCTAGAACATGTGAACCATCTTTCCTAATCCTATGATCTAATATTATAGCTAAACAATATAGAGAAGAAATGTTTTTCCAATATTTTTTAAATTTAATTTCCATTGTTCCATTAATACTTTTAAATTTTGAATTATTTCTATATTTTTAAAATATTCACTTATAAGAAATAAATGATTAACTAAAATACAACTAGTTAGGTAATAAACACCTAAAAATTTATTAATTGTATCATAAAAAATTGTAAAAAATCTTTTATATAAACTATCATTTCCTAGTCATCTTTAGTTATAAAATCATGTAGCATTTTTTCATTATAAAAATTAGGAAGAATATATTTGTATGAAATACAACTTTTTAACATAGAATAGGTAAAATTTCACTTATGTTGAACATTTAATACAAAAAAAATATATATTTTAAACCATATTTTTGACATAGATATTTAAATTCTTGTTTTTTTTTTTGTTTCAGAACTTTCTAATATATATAATACAATTTCTAATTTTAGAAATATGATGCGAAATAATATTTAAAGCATCTTGAACACATAAATTTAATATGTGAGATGCACATCTAATATGAAATAATTTATCATTTAAACTTGGTTTTAGATGACGTTTTAAAATATTTATTGTTGAATCATTATTACTAGCATTATCAAAACTAATAGAAAAAAGTTTATGTTCAATTTCATAATTATGTGAAGTATTTAAAATACTTGTAGCAATTGTTGGGTCAGTATGTGGCCATTCAAGCCTAGTAAAACTTAAATTTTTCTTTTTGTAAAAGTCAATTTTCATCAGTAGAATGTCCAATAACACAAATATAACTGATATTATATTTAGAAGTCAAAATATCAAAAGTAATTGCAACTTTAGAAGTAAGTGTTGATAAAGTAGAAATTAAATTTTGTTTATATGAATAAAAAAATTTTAAAGCATATGATCTAATAGTATTTATAGATTTTTTTTAAATTGGAGATTTACAGAATGTTGTAAAAATCTTTCAATCTTAGTATCTTCACCTAATAAAAATGGTTGTTCATCATGTACAATATATTTTGCTAATTCTTGCTTCATTTTTTCTTAAGAATATTTAAAATTACAAAAAAAGCATGCCTAATTTGTATTTGTGATTATTGCTTCCCTTATTCTTCTTCATTTTTCTAATGATTGAGAATGTTTGACCGAGTGGTTAGTACTACATACCCTTGCTACTATAACTAAAGTCACTCATACATTCTACGGTAAACGACTGTTTTTCCCTTCCCCTCAGCCTCTTATATGTTAAATATTTACCAGACTAGGCTAGTCAACTTAGTGCCCTTCTTTTACTTTCCCCTAGTAATAGTACTAAGGGTGGGAACTTCGGCAATATCAATAGCATCTATATCGGTGCAACTTACTTAAATGTCAAAATAAAATAATAAAAGTAAAAAATAAAAATATATAGAATTACAAAAAATATAGAGAATTTTAACATAACTCAAATACTGTAAATGTGTCATATTAAGCAAATGGATCAATGATTCAACCTTTTCTTATTCAAGTAATGGGTCAATGGTTCAGCCTTTTAAGTTAACTTGGTCAACCCACATTGTCATAATTAACAAAAATTTCAAAAAAGATAAAAACAAAAAAGGTGCAAAAAATATTTGGGTATGTATCTAATAGTATGTATTTTGTCATATTAAACAAAATAATTGTGATAAATAAGAATTAGTTTTGTTAATGATCAAAAAAGAATAAAAATTTAAACTAAAAAAGAAAACTATTTTTCCAACCAATTAGTGGTCTGTGACCCATTTTGGTGCAAATTTTAGATACACATATATATACATGTATATGTGCATGCACACACACACACACACATCTATGTAAAATTTTAGCATGGGGATGATTGACCAATACAAGTTAAGGCCCAAGATCAACTTGACCTTGGGCTTGAGCCTTAGGCCCAATAATGCACATGTTTGGGCCTAGGTTGAGCACAAACTTGACTCAACCTGCACACCTTGCACCATAACGGTCCAATAATTTGGGTAAAATGGTCAGCCATTGATGTCATAATTAAATAATAAAAATGAAAAAATAGATAGAATTATAACAACTAATATATAGAAAAATTTAACACATCTCAAATACTATAGATGTGTCATATTAAGAAAATATAAATGTGGCAAACAAGAATTTCTTTTACGATTATAAGTGGAATAGAAAATTTAAAATTTCCCAAAACCAAGATTGTTTTCCCTTTCAAATTAAATAAATCAAACATATGATGTCATAATTATATAGTAAAAACTTAAAGAATAGATAGAAATAGAAAATTACTAAAAATATAAAAACTTGTTAAAAAACTATACATTTATCTAATATTATATGTTTATCATATTAAACAAAAATAAATATGATAATAAGAAGTATTTTTATTAACAAATAACAATGAAAAAATACAAAATTTAAATCCACAAGCACACCATATTTTAATTATTTTTCTTTTTTAAATAGGATATTTATCTTTGCTAATTATCATTGTTACAAGAAGCATGTGCACATATACTTATATATATATACTTATATATATATATATATATATAACTATACAAAAACATATTATTAATTTACATCAAATCAAACCAACCCACTCAAACTTGATTATGGTCGGCTTAAGTTGTGTTGGGCTTGGATCGCAAAATTTGAATTTGACCTTGGATTGGCCCAGGTCCAAATATGATTTGGCCTTGGTTGACCCTCGACCCGACCCTCTCTACACCCCTCTTAAAATATATCTGACCGCATGAGGCATGATCCAATCCTTAGGGGTGAGCAAACAGTTTGTTCGGTTTAAAACTGAACCTTCCAAAACCAAACTAGTATAATTGGAACCCGAATTGAAATCAAAGTTTGGTTAAACCGAACGAACAGAACTGAATTCCTTTTCAATTAATTCAGTTGTTTTGATTAAACTAAACTTCAAACAAGTGAGTCATTTACAAAGACCTGTTATAACTTCAAAATTTTGAACATAAATATCAATTTGCAAAGAACTGATATCAGTATTCATTGCTTCATAATTTCTATGATATGAGGAAACAATTAGAAATTTAGAATAGCCTCATAATTTGTATCTTAAAAAAGAACAAAAAATACTTCTACTTAATCTCAAAGTAAAGAATGGTCTTCTGAACTTCTTTTGGACTTAAAAGTATCCATGTTCACATGTTCCAAATTACAACATGCCAATGAAATACATGATCATAATCTTAAAAAAGACAAAAAAATCTTCTACTTAATCTCAAAGTAGAGAATGATCTGAAATTCTTTTGGACTCCAAAGTATCCATGTTCCAAATTACAACTTACCAATGAAATACACAATTAGAGTCATATCAAAAGTACTTAGATAAATGAGTAAAATTTACCATACTGTTTAAAAATGTATAGCATTGGAAACCTTCTTATCATGCTCAACACTAGTTAATAACTTTCCATATCAAAAATTCAAAAGTACTTTCCTCCTCCCCTCTTTCATTAGTTGAGCATTTCACTCAAAGGTAAAGCAATTAGTCATTCAGATTAGACACTTCAATTGCTATCAAAAGCTCCTAAATCCCCTCCCTCTAATTAAGTGGCTAATCTCATCAGTCCATACAAACCAATGTATTCCATTAGTATTCCAATAGTAAATGGAGACATAAGATGGGCTGAATAGGTCCAAATACAAACCAAACATCGTAAACAAACAAAAAAAAACATGGATTGGATAGGACGAATCACGCAATAACAAATCTAGTATCATATTCTCTATGTTTTCTATGTTCTCCATCACTCCGATGTTCTCCATGTTCAGCCTACAAGAGAATACATGAAATTTTAAAAATATGGTACAAATCTAATATATTATGCAATACAAGTATGAAATTTAGAAAACCTACCAAGTACAAGCACATAAAGGGATAATCAAATATCAATCACTAATTGTTATGGTGTAACCGTAACCTTGGTAAATCTGAAAATTGAGAAAGCAAATTAGAAAAAACATCCATTTACGAATTACAAAGGCGATTATCAAGAGAAAAGTGACAAATGATATAAAACTTAAATTGAAAAGATTGTTACAATTCTCAAGTTTATCAAACTCCTTTAGGTCTTCTTCAACATTAACGACATGTGATGATCAGATCCAATCTTGAGAACATACAAGTGCTTTTGCTATTTTAGGAGTCAAAGAACTCCTAAATGCATCAAGTACTCGTCCTCCAATGATAAAAGCACATTCCAAAGCAACTGTAGAGATAGGAACTACCAACGCATTCCGAGCCATTTGTGAAAGGATAGAAAATCGAGGACATTTAACATTCCACTATCCTAGGATATCAAAGTTATCATTTCCCTCTTCAGTATCTTCATTTAAGTACTTATCCAACTCTAATTTGTTATCTGCCCTTCCATTTTTTGACTTGCACTTTTTAAACGAGACATTGCCAACATTTTCCTTATTTGTGATGATTGTTCACCCTTTGTATCGCTTGAAGTTGAAATTTGAATTTTATCACTAATATGCCCACTTTGAAGTGCAATCATATTTTTGTATTCAATATACAAATTATACACGGTTTCCTTAACTTTTTTCACAAGCTCTTCACCCTTGGCACCTTCATACATATCAGTAAGGGCAAACTCCACATACTCCAATTTCTGACGAGGGTCTAGGATAGCTGCAATGTAAATCAACTTATTCATCTTGTCAATGTTTCCCTAGTACTTGTCATACTTCCCCTTCATCCTTTCTGCCATATCTTCCAATTATTTGCCCTCCCTACTCTCGTAAAAGGTAATTAATTGAAAAAAGTTGTTAGATGTGACATACAAGGAGCATGAAACCTGTAATGTGAAATCATAAAATTGTTGTAGAAATAGCACTAGCCTCCTAACACAGGCCCAATCAAAACCATTAGGAACTCCATCCCCCATCTCAAGTCCACTTCTAAAATAAGGAGCGTGATCCTTAAACCTCTGAAAAGCTCTTTTAAACTTTTGAGCCACCTCCAACATTAAATATGTTGAGTTCCATCTAGTATTCAAATCTAAATACAACAAATTCTTACAACCTTATTGGAGATTGCCTCACAAACGCACTGTTTTTCAAACTCGATTAACAGATTTACCCATCTCTTTCAACCCATCGTTCACAACCGAGTTTATGATATGTGCAATACATCTCATGTGAAGTAATTTTCCATCTAAAATACTAGTTCCCCAATTAATAGTTTTCTTCCTTAGAAATGCAACTGCAAATTCATTCGAATTAGCATTATCAACTGTGATGGAAAAAACTTTATCAATCCCCTATTCAAGTAAACACTTTTATATTGCCTTACCAATAACCTCCCCTTTGTGACTAAAAATTGGACAAAAATTAAGAATCATTTTATTCAATTTCTAGTCATTGTCAATAAAGTGGGATGTAAATATATGTAATTAATCCTTTGCAAGGAAGACCATGTGTCAATTGTAAGACACTCTTCGACACAATTTTTTTAAGAAATTCTTCAACTTCGACTTTTCATTCAAGTACAATTGATAGCAATCTTGAACAATAGTCCATCTAGATGGAATACAAAACATTGGACAATAAAATGTCATAAATTTCTTAAAGCCCTCACCATCCACAAACTTGAATGGGAACCCATCAATAATGATCATATGGGTTAACCCCTTCCTAATAGCCTCTTGATCAAATTTCCAACAACTAAGGCCAAGGGGATTCATATTCTTACAATCTCCCTCCTTTGAGTTTGGGTGAAAATTCAATTATGCCTGTTTCGTGTCTAAGTTATAAGGGTTCATTTTGCATATATTCATATGATTTCTTAGTGAGCCAGTGCCATTTTTTGGGGGTCACAACAAAATTCCCTATCATAGTAGTTACATCTAGCCTTCGGCTCACCATTATATAAAATGAACTTTGAAAAGTGTTCCCATATTTCTACATTGGTTGGGTGGCTTTTCTCTTTCCTTTAGTGGTTGTACTTGTAGAACCTGTTTGGCTTGAAGGTTTGAGATATGAATTTGCATCATCAATACTAGTCGATGTATCTCTTGTTTGGTGTGACATCTACAAACAAAGAAAATAAATATCAGAACTCAAGAAACAAATGAAACTAATCATATAATATGACACTTAAAAGTTAAAAAGAGAATGAATTAACTTACATTGCAGAATTCAACTGTTGAAGACGTGGTTAAAAGTAAAGAACACACCAAGGCAAGGCCAAGTAAGTCAAGTCCAAACCCCTATCATATCAAAATAAAAAATTAAAATAATTTCATAACAAAAAAGCAAAAAAAAAATCTTGAAGAAAAGCAAATAAATAAATTCAGATTTCTATTCATACATGTAGAATAATAAGTCAATAAAATAATAGAAATATATTGATAAAAAATCAGAAAAAATAAACCAGAAATGGTGATAATTGGTCTGAAATTCAAAGTAAGAGAAAATCAATTAGAATTGGAATTAGAATGGTCTATTCCCTCCATTTATTTTGTTTAAACGGGAATTTGAATCGACATCACATTAGAATGCTTAATTTATATAAATACATAATGAACACAAAATATTGATGAGGATAATCAATAGCAACATTATCAACTTAGATGGACAAATTTTTCTTTGACAAATCAATATTTTGTCTCACAATGTTTTTTTGGTATAAGATAACAATGACAGAATAATGGTTAAAAAAATCCACATTCCATATCGGAATGGCTAAACTACAACTTTGCAATCGACTATAAACTACAATCCATAGTATATATCCGAATGGCTAAAAAAATCAGCGAGAGAATAACTAAAGAATAAAAAAGGGAAAAAGAAAAACAAGAAAAAAAAAGAAAAATTACCTATAGAGTTGCAGTCTTGCCCATGTTCACAGAAAAATTATAGCAGATGCTCACAAAAATTTACAAGGGTAAATCTCTTAAGCTACCCCTATTGTTTGCGAAATTGACTAACTCTTCCTTACTGTTTACATATTGTCTTAAATTACCCTTAAGTTTTCTGACAATCGACATGCCGATAAATACTAATAGAAAAAAATAAAATATCGAATTTGCCCTTCAATATTCATCAAATTTTCAAAATAAAACCCAACTGACTATGTAGACTGAATCATTTATGCATGGGTGCTAAGAATACTACCCGACCTAGATATTGGTTAGAGTCAAACCCACCCAAACCCCTACACTTTTTGAGCTCTTCCATACCGTCTCAGTTAAACATAGTCGTTGATGCTGCATTCCAAAATTCCTAAAGTTTAGAGCAAAACTCGCCTAAACCCCTGCTCTTTTTGAGATATTCAATGTCGTTTCAATTAGACACAATCGTCAATGTTTTCAATTGGAGCAAAATGACACAATCGTCAATGTTTTTGAGTTGTACGGTTACGAATACAGTTTTAACTCAGTCACCACCTCCTTGGCATCCGGTCGGTTATCCTTATTGGCAAGCAACACATCGAAACACCATATTTGCCACCACACTCATAGTGCTCATCGTTTCCCCTTCCAATATCAAAATCGGGTCCACCACCGGATGTAGTTCACCCACTTGAATCTTTTACACCACCAGACCCGCTAGAGCCACCACCCTCTTATCCCTGTTGTGTTTCACCGCCTCTATCCAAATACGCCTTTGAAAAAATACTATTCATTCTCTCCCAAAGTGATGCCGCACGATCTAGGCACTCCTAGATGGTTGTGACCTGGCTTCTAACTGAAATGAACGACACCTGAGAGGAAGGAGAAGGAGAAGGTGAAGGGTTCTCGAGGAGTTATCCCGGTGGGAACACTCCGATGGCTAAGTTAGAACTGGAGAAAATCTCAAAGAGAGAGTAGAGAGTAAGAGTGTTGAAAGTGCTTAAGCTTCAATACCTTTTCCTTGTGAGAGTTAGAGCTCTTTTATGTTGGAGCCCGGTCATACYTGGCATAACCGCCACCGCCCTAGCCGTTACTGCCAGGGCAGGTGTGGCAGGTGCAGGTTGCTGCTACAGACTGCCATCGCCAGGTACGGGCTCAACAGACGTGTCATGCTTTCTAGAGATGGCAAATAGAACGTCGTCTGGCAGGTTGAACGCCGTCTGGCAAGGGATCAGAGCCTTACCACCGGGTCCGGCGGGTATGGATGTCAAACAGGCCTCCCCACGGCCTACCGAGCTATCGTGTGCCAGACTGCCTGGGGCAGGTTTGTCCCGATACCGAGGTGCCAAGGTGCCTACACTAGGGGCGGTGCTGTCCTGAGGTGCTCCTCCTTCGAGACACTTAGCCAAAAACCGAGGTGCTCCCTCTTTGGGAAGGGGGAGCTCGGGCCCTAGGGGGAACTCGGTGTTAGACAGTTGTATGCCCTTAGCTTCAATCAAAAATATGTACATTATGAATTTATTGTAAATGAATAAAGTACACATTTGATTCATGTTCCTGTGGTGT
>NW_010729109.1:1157699-1184875 GCF_000365185.1 Nelumbo nucifera
CAAGTTCTTTTGGAAGAACATTGTTGATTCTGCTCCATCCTGCACTACACCATCTTCAGTGGGAGCAGATTTTGGATTCTTCCTTGGGCGTGAACACCTCCATTGGGAGATATTATTTCTCCGTATCAGGTACATCCTCCCTCCTCCTCCTTTTGGTTCAGATCTGGTTTGATTCTTGATTCAAGATTGATTCTTGATTCAAGATTGATCCTTGAAAAACATGTTTTTCAAAAAATAGGGAATTCGATTCCCTGCAAAGATGGGAAAAATTTTTGAAATTCGCCCAATCCATTCCGCAATACTTAGGCGTCCATGTGATGGATATCCCATCCCTTCACTCGGGACCTTCCACACTTGGTGGGAGTCAAAATTGGCCAGGTGTCAGTCCCCGACGAGTTGCTTAACTCACCGAGTGGCCAGCGTTGGACTCGAAATGTCTCTCCCGTCGAGTCGCGGTCGTGCTGTCAGGCTGAGTTGTTCATTGGTCCAGGTCACACACACGTGTCCCCGGACCATAAGGTCGGGCCAAATTGCCATTCATCAATTGCCCCCCACTCCCCGTGTTGGGGGTGGTGACCCAGCGGGGAGTTCATGATGCGCTGGGTGGATTTGGCTCGGTACTCATGCCACCCTGTCGGGCGACTCATTGGCCGGACCGATCTGGCGTTCGGTTCATTCGGAAAGAAAACATGGGTCGTGTACAGCTTACGCGCGGATGTCATGCGATCTAGACTTCGCGGATGCCAAAAAACACGCTAAACTAATTTTGCCTTGAGAATCTCGCAACCGGTTTTCTTGAGGACCGTCAAATCTCTTCGATCCTGACCGTTGGCATCCGGGCCCAACGGCTATAAGTAACGGGGGACCCTAGTCATTTTCTTCCGACACTAAGTACCTTGAGCATGCGTCTGGAGTCTTCAGCTCGGGTCTTCTAGTTCGGTTGCGTCTTTTTTTTTGTGAGTCCCCGAGCTTCCCTTTCTCCTCCTTTTTCCTTTTCCAGTTCATTCCCTTCTATGTCTAGCGAGGACAGTCTCTTAAACAAACCCAAGGTGGGTACCTCGGGTCAGGGTGACCCTGCCATCGCCCGACCTTCCCATGAGGCCTGGGTGACCTCAGGTGAACTGGCGTCTACCTCTCGTCAAGGTGGGGTGCCGAACCAGTTCGGTCCATCTATTATGACGCTGGAGAGGCTTCAACACCTCATCCGGAAAATTAACCTACCTCAGGGGTATTCGTATAGTCTTCCCACCGGCAAATTCCCTTGGGAGCATGGTCCAGATGAGATTGTGATCTTTAGGGAACAACTTGTTGGCGGGCTTCGTCTCCCTCTCCACCACCTTATTCCCGAGGTGTTGAGGCGCTTCAGCATCACACTGGACCAACTCCACCCCAACTCTACTCAGAACTTGGTTGGGACCATCTCCCTTTGTTCAGAACGTAACTTCCCTTTAGACGCGAATATCCTTTGTTCCATCTTGTTAATAAAAAAGAGTGCATCTGGCACTCCCCCCGAGCATGGGCAGACTTACTATCTGTCCCCTCGCCCGGGTTTCAAAATGCTACATAAGTTCCCAAGCAAGGTCCCGGCCTGGAAGCGGGACTACTTTGTAGTCCGGAGCAACACGGAGTGGCCTTTCCTTACCAACTGGAGGGTGGCCACTCAAACTCCCAGTATTGCTCTTAACTGAAAGACGTGGGAAACCTTTCACTCATGGGCTCAAGCCGGTTCGATCACAGGGACTATATTGCCGAAGGGAAGCTCATTCAGGCCGATTTGAGCCCGGGTAGGTCGATTTCTACTTTAGTGTTTTGCTTAATCAGCCTAGTGTCTTCGCACTTACTGATACCAAGCTCTGTTGCAGGCCTCATGGAGGAAGAGAGGATTACCGGTCCGAGGCTCCTCCGTCAGATGAAGAAGAGGAAGAAACAGGCTGCCAAGAAGGCGCGCGTGGAATCCCCAAGGACCCCCAACCCTGAACCCGATCTTCCGCAGGTCCCCTCTTCGGGGCCCGAGCCCCCATAGGCTCCCGTTTCGGGGCCCGAGCCCCCACAGGCTCCCGTTTTGGGGCCTGAGCTCCCTAATGCCCCTCCAGTGATAGACTTGGAGGGGGACTTACCACCTCCGGGGCCTGAAACGGCAGCAGAGTCGACCGCTGAGCCAGTCGGGGCTACCGCTGAAGTCCCAAATCCTACTGGGGTTGCTGCCGAGGCTTCCGAAGAATCGGCTCATCGTGCCGCAGACACGGCGGCATTCAGCTCAGGGACCCAGGAGGAGGAAGAGAGCATCATGAATCCCGATATCAGCCTTGAGAGGAGTAGGAGGGTTGTTATCACTGCGGAGGTTGTAGATTGGGTCGAACTCTCCCCTGGTCAGCTTGGGGCCCGTGCTGCAACCCACGCCATGGTGGTGAGTTCACACCCTAAGAGCCACCTCTTTCTCCTTTCTTTCTTCTTTCTTTAGTACTAACCAACCCCCTTCTGTCAGGTGAACACTGTTGTGCACGCGCTGACCTTTCAGTCTGACAAACACCTGAGGCGTGCTTTGGATGCTGAGGAGTCATCTTGCGCGGCCCACACTGAGCTGAGGGCAGCTCGGGGCAAGATTCACCAGTTGGAGAGTGACGCTACCACCCAGAAGAGCTTTATCGAAGCCCTACTGTTAGAGAAGGAAGAGCTGGCCCGCGAGAGGGATAGGCTGAAGGCCGAGGTGAACGGGCTCAGAGCAGGTCAGGAAGCTTTGAAGCTCGAGGTGGAGAGCCTCAAGGCATGCCAGAGGGCTTCGCAGCTCGAGGTGCTGAGGCTTAAGGAAGCCAAGGGGGCCTTGGAGCACGAGGTGGAGTACCTCAAAGCCGACATCAGGGAGAAGACCGAGATCTTCGAGGAACCTCTCGGGGAGGCAAAGTTCCAGGCGTCATTCACTATGTCAAGTTGTCTAGGTTTGACGACATAATGTCGCAGGCCTACCACAGGGGGTTTAAGCTCGGCAGGTGGTGGATAAGGCGCGCATACCCTGACCTTCACATAAGTGCCTTCACCACCGTGGATGGTGGAAAACATGGCCCGTCAAGCCGTGGATGACCTAGACTCTGACGATTAGGGCGGCAACAGGGAGGCCAATACTACCGACCTGGCTGACACCCCCGAGGAGGCCCGCGAAGAGGCCCCGAGTGAGGCTGATAAGCCTTCCAAATAGTTGCATGCTCCTTGTATTTTCTTTTTCTTGTTTCCTTGTACTTGGGATTCTGTTAAGGGCTTGTTTGATCCTCTTCTTCCGGAGTGTTTGTCTTATCCGAGTTGTTGAGTTAGTGAATTTAATTCTTGAGGTGAGCAACCCTTTACCACTGTCACCCCGTACTGTCTTCTCGCACTTAGTAGGGGTGATCATCAAATTTTAGTAATGTACACCGAGGTAGGCATAGTAAGGCGCATGCCCGACCTTCCTGCTTGGCTATTTAGGTTGGTGTTTACCTCTAGTAGCGTATACCGAGGTAGGCTAGGAGTCGGAAAGTCCGTTCTCAAGATGCCTTTGATCTTTGGCATGTTAAGCCTATGCTGGCGAGGCGGTAGAGTCATGCATAGCGCCGAGGTCTTCAGTTAACCAAGCGTGCTGACCCTTAGGCTGGAGGGAGTGACTCGTGGTCACTCCAAACTATTTTCCTAGAGTCTGCCCCTAATGAGGGGATGACTGGACCTCGTGCTGTCGAGGTCGTCGCTAGTTCGGTGGATTGGCTCTAAGGCTAGAAGGGAGTGACTCGTGGTTCACTCAGTTCGGTGGTTCACGGGTAATATAGTCTTAGGTTGACGATATTCCATGCCCAAGATACTTGTTTCCCTTCTAGGGTTTCGAGTTTGTATGTTCCTTCCCCGAGTACTCGCTTTACTCGGTAGGGTCCTTCCCAGTTTGGACCGAGCTTGCCAACATCGGGCTCAGGCACCATAACCTTGCAGAGAACTAGGTCGCCAACGCGGAGAGTTTGCTTTTTGACCTTGGCGTTATAGTACCGAGCTATCCTTTGTTGATAGGTCGTGGTCCTGATGTATGCGAGGTCCCGTACTTCGTCTAGCAGGTCAAGGTTGGTACGTAGCTCATCTTCATTTGCTTGATCTTCATATGCTTCCAGTCTCAGCGAGGGGACTTCAATCTCGGTTGGGATGACTATTTCAGTGCCATATGTAAGGTTAAAGGGAGTTTCTCCCGTGGCAGTCCTTTCCGTGGTACGGTAGGCCCAAAGTACACTGGGCAGCTTGTCCGTCCACAGTCTCTTAGCCCGGTCCAGGCGCGCTTTCAGTCCTCGAAAGATAGCCCTGTTCGTAACTTCCGTCTGGCCATTCGCCTGAGGGTGTGCCACCGAGGTGAAGTTCTGTTGAATTCCCATGTCTTGGCACCAGTTCTGGAACTTGATGTCTTTGAAATTCTTACCATTATCGGAGATCAGTACCCGAGGTAATCCGAAGCGACACACTATGTTCTTCCAAAAGAAGTTCTGCACGTTCTAAGCTGTGATTGTCGTGAATGGTTCAGCTTCGACCCTCTTTGTGAAATAGTCCACTGCCACCACTAGGAACCTTCTTTGCCCTGTTGCTAGCGGGAATGGCCCGAGTAGGTCAATCCCCCATTGTGCAAATGGCCATAGGCTAGTGAGGTATTTCAGGTCGATGGTAGGTCGGTGGTGGATGTTAGCATGCTTCTGGCACTTGTCGCATTTTTTGACAAGCTCGGTCGCATCTTCTTTCATGGTTGGCCAGTAATACCCTTATCGTAGTGCTTTCTGAGCAAGGGCCTTACCTCCCAAGTGTCCACCGCACAGGCCTTCATGAGTGTCGCGGAGGACGAGATCGACTTCCGAGGGTCGCAGGCAGCGCAGGTAGGGGAGCGTGTAGGATCTTCGGTAGAGCCATCTGTCTATCATGATGTATTTGGCTGCCTAGCACTCTACCCTTCTGGCGGCATTATGGTCTACGGGGAGGGTCCCACGTAGCAGAAAGCTTGTGAGCGGATCAATCCAGCTTGGCTCTGCTTGAACGACGAGAGAGACCTCCTCTGCCCCCCTGAGAATGCTAGGCCGAGGTAAGTTTTCTATATACACAGTCCTCATGGTGTTGTCTCCCGTGCTGGCTAACCGTGACAGGGCATTGGCCTCAGCGTTCTCTGATCACGAGATTTGTCGAATGAAGTGTGACCGGAAGTTGAGTAGAGTCTCTCTCACTTTGGCTAAGTATGTTACCATAGTTGGTTCACGAGCTTCGTACTCACCCAGGACTTGATTTACCATGAGCTGGGGGTCACTGCAGATGACGATGTGCTTGGCTTTCACTTCCTTTGCAAGGGCCAGCCCGGCTAGCAGCGCCTCGTATTCTGCTTCGTTATTGGATTCCACGAACTCAAAGCGTAGCGCATACTCCAGTTTCACATCGCTTGGTCCGTACAGAACGATCCCAGCTCCGCTGCCCTGCCGATTTGATGAGCCATCTACGTGAAGGATCCAGGGTTCTTCATCCCAGTTCGGGTTCTTCATCCCAGCTACTTCACGATGCTCGAGTTCAACCGGTCCAGGAACTCCGAGCTCTCCCGTACTGGGGGCCTCGTGTTCTACCAGCCTGGGGACTTCGGAGCTAAAGGTGCATTCTGCAATGAAATCTGCCAAGGCTTGGGCCTTGATAGTGGTTTGCGGCTTATACTGGAGCTCGTACTCGCTGAGCTCGATGGCCCACTTTGTCAACCTTCCTGAGACCTCGGGCTTGAGCAAAACTTGCCTCAGAGGTTTGTTGGTAAGGACAACGACGGTGTGAGCTTGGAAGTATGGGCGGAGCTTTCGGACTGCTATAACCAGTGCATTGGCTAACTTTTCTATCTTTGGGTACCTCTTCTCTGCTCCCTGCAACACTTTACTAACATAATAGATGGGTCATTGGACCCAATCTACTTCTCTTATTAGTACCGAGCTGACCACCTCGACACGCGTCGAGAGGTACAACTCTAAAACATCACCCACTTCGGGCCAGGTCAAGACTGGGATGCTGGAGAGGTGCCTTTTGAGATCGTCGAACACGAGCTAGCACTCTTCAGTCCATTCAAAACCTTTGCTCTTTATGGCCTTAAAGAAAGGTAGACAGCGATCTGCGGACTTGGATAAAAAGCGACTTAAGGCGACCAACCGGCCATTCAACTTCTGGACCTCTTTTATCTTTCGGGGTGGTCTCATTTCTATGATGGCCTTGATTTTGTTCAGATTGGCCTCAATGCCTTACCGGTTGACAATGAACCCTAAGAATTTACCCAAGGTAACACCAAAGACGCACTTATTCGGATTTAACTTCATATTAAATCTCCACAAGATCTAAAGATTGGGTGTAAATCTTGTATTAACTCATGTGAAAATTGGGTTTTGACAATCATGTCGTCTACATAACACTCTACTTTTGTGCCAACAAGTGGCTCAAACAGCTTATTTACAAGTCTCTGAAAAGTGGCCCCGACGTTCTTCAGCCCGAAGGGCATGACCTTGTAGTAGTACAGGCCAAACTTGGTTATGAAGCCGATCTTCTCTTCGTCAGTTGGACCCATTTTTATTTGGTTATAGCCCGAATAGGCATCCAAGAAGCTCAGCAACTCGTGCCCCGAGGTCGCGTCCACTAGGCGGTCGATCCTGGGAAGTGGGAAGTAGTCCTTTGGGCAAGCCCGTTTCATGTCGGTGTAGTCGACGCACATGCTCCACTTACCGTTTGCCTTTTTCACCAGAATGGGGTTGGCCACCCAGCTCGGGTAATGAACTTCCCTGATAAAATCGGCCGCAAGGAGTTTCCCGACCTCCTCGTCGACTACCTTCCATCGTTCCGGGGCTAGGTTGCGCTTCTTTTGTCTAACGGGCCTAACTGAAGGATCAGTATCAAGTCTGTGAGAGATAATGTTGGGTTCTATGCCGGGCATTTCTGCCGCCGACCACACAAAAATGTTTAAATTTTCGAGTAAGAAGCTTACCAGTTGAGACCGCAGGGGCTCCTCAATAGATGTGCCGATCTGAAGTACCCCCACTGGATCGTCTGCCGAGGTCGGGACGGGGATGGTCTCCTCGGTGGGTGTGGCCCGCTCTGCGAACTGCTCTGCGGGTCATCCCATCTCGAGGCCGTCACCTGCCTTGGCTTTTCCTTTGAGGGCGGCTACGTAGCATTTGCGGGACTTAAGTTGATCTCCTCGCGCCACACCGACTCCAAAGTCTGTAGGGAACTTCATCGCTAGGTGGTAGGTGGAGACTACCGCTCGCAGGATGTGGGTGATGGGCCGACCTATTATCACCTTGTATGGAGAGGGGGTCGCGACCACCAGGAACTCGTGACTAAGCCTTACCACACTAGGCCATCTACCAACCTCCACTAGCATAGTGACTTTCCCCAAAGGCCTGACTTCCTCGCCGCTGAACCCCACCAGTGGAGTGCTTGCGGGCTTCAGGTCACCCTCTGGGATCTGAAGCTGATCGAAGGCTACCTTGAAAAGGATATCTGTCAAACTGCCCAAATCTACCAGGACACGCTTGACTTCGAAGTCGTTGATCCTGATCTTGATGACAAGCGCGTCGTCGTGGGGGTAGTGGACTCCTCGCGCGTCTTCAGTGAAGAAGATCGGCTCCTCCACCCTTGGCCGCTTCGGGGGGTTTAGCTCTTCTCTGGCGGCTTCGTGGGCTGATGACCGAGCTGCTGCCGAGGTGCAGCCCGTGACAATCGATCCTCCAACGATTACGTGGATGGTCCCTTGGGCTGGTCTCTCGTCTAGAGGCTGTCTCTGCGGTTGCTCCACCTGTCTGCTGGACTCGGGGGTTTCTTTATTCTGTTCCCCGTGCAGACCTACTTTATTGTTATTATTGCCATGACGTACAAAATTTCTCAAATATCCGCGATGGATGAGCTCTTCTATCTCATTGCGGAGGTTATTACAATTTTTGGTGCTATGATCGTGATCTCTATGGAAACTACAGTACAAGTTCTTGTTCCTAACATTAGGATCGGCCTTGAGCCGAGGTGGTCACTTTACATACGGGGCGTCCTTGATCGCCATGAGGATCTCGACCCGCTTCATGTTGAGGGGTGTAAACACCCTTTCTGCAGCCGGAGCTTGGAAAGACTGAACTGGCTTTGCCCCCCGAGCTTGATCCTTCTTCTTCTTGTAGTCATTAGGAGCCGGGGGTTCCGGTTCCCTTTTTCTTTTTTCGGGGGCGTGCTCGCCCTTCTGGTTGATCTCCTCCTCTGTTCCTATGAACCGATCTGCGAGATCGAGGAACTCAATCACGGTTTTGGGCTGGTTGACGACCACGTGCCATCTGAACTCTTTGTGGGTGATACCTCGTTTGGCCGCCGTAAGCCGAACTGCAGGGTCCAGGTCGGGTATCTGTAGGCAAGCGTCATTAAACCGCTTGACATAGTTCCAAATGGACTCCTCATCTCTCTGGACTATGCTGAGGAGGCTTTCTTGGGTCCTTGGGTATCTCTTGCTAGTGACGAAGTGGGAGATGAAGACCTTCACGAACTGCGCCCAGCTCCTTATCGAGCCCGGCGAGAGGTTTCGGTACGGGCCACTCCTTTGAACGTAGTGGAGAAGGCCATGCACATGCAAGATTCACTCGCCCTGGCCAGATGCATTTGGGACTGGAAGGCGTCGACGTGATCGTTGGGGTCGAAGGACCCATCGGATTTGTCCAATGGTGGGAGCTTGAAGTCCTTGGACATGGGGACCGTGAGGAGATCCAAGGACAGAGGAGAGGGGACCGAAAGAAGTGGTGCATCTCTTACCCCTCCCGAGCTTATTTCTATTTTGCCCTTGAGCTCGGGCAGGTTGTGGACGGTGGTAGTTCGGCGAGCCCGGCGACGTCTTCGCTACTTCTTGGCCGGCTCAGCGTTGGTGTTGCTGGCTTCTGTATTGCTAAGCTCGATGGGCCCGGGGGGAGGCAGGGAAAGCTGCCGGTAGCTGCGGACAGAATGACCTTGTTCCAGGTCATCAGCTAGCACCTCGAACCTGTTCTCCGTGAGCAAAGGCTCGAATTGCGAGTGCTGGGGTGACGCCGGCCTAACCGGCTGGGAAGCTCCCGACCTGACCGCGGGCCGTGTGGCGGGGGTAGGGAGTCTTCCCTTCCTTCCGTGAGATGATGCCGAAGTCTCTCCTCGGCGGGAAGGGAGTTCACTGCGGCACTGAGGCTTAGCTGGCTGCGCCGCCGGATGTCGGGGAGGGAGTGAAGGGAACTATTGCTGGTATTGGTACTAGGATACTTGGTGCAGCACTTGCTGCTGGTGAAATTGGAGTTGTTGGAACTGCTGCATATAGGCCAGCATGGCCCGCATGCACTGCATCAAGTCTTCAAGTTGACCTTTTCCGGCCACCGGAGGGGGAATAGTGGGTTCGGCGGAGGTTGTCCCAACTGCAGGGGGCAACGGGGCATTTATGGGTGCCACCGTTGCAGGCACGTTCAGGCTAGGAACCCCGTCCGCAAAGAGGGGGACGGTGAACTGCCCGATGCAAACGATGGGTAGTTGGAGTTGCTCCTCTGGGGTGTTTCGGCGTTCGGAATTGCTAGAAGAATCCATGGGTGTCGGTGGTGCTGGTGAGTAAAAGAAGGATGTTTCATAGAGATTAAAGGGAGGCCTTTTGAAGCGTTTCCCACATATGGCATCAAATGATGCTGCACGATCTGGGCACTCCTAGCTGGTTGTGACCTGGCTTCTGACTGGAACGAACGACACCTGAGAGGAAGGAGAAGGTGAAGGGTTCCCGGGGAGTTATCCCGGTGGGAACACTTCGATGGCTAAGTTAGAACTTGAGAAAATCTCAAAGAGAGAGTAGAGAGTAAGAGTGCTGAAAGTGCTTAAGCTTCAATACCTTTTCCTTGTGAGAGTTAGAGCTCTTTTATGTTGGAGCCCGGTCATACTTGGCATAACCGCCACCGCCCTAGCCGTTACTGCCAGGGCAGGTGTGGCAGGTGCAGGTTGCTGCTACAGACTGCCATCGCCAGGTACGGGCTCAACAGACGTGTCATGCTTTCTAGAGATGGCAAATAGAACGTCGTCTGGCAGGTTGAACGCCGTCTGGCAAGGGATCAGAGCCTTACCACCGGGTCCGGCGGGTATGGATGTCAAACAGGCCTCCCCACGGCCTACCGAGCTATCGTGTGCCAGACTGCCTGGGGCAGGTTTGTCCCGATACCGAGGTGCCAAGGTGCCTACACTAGGGGCGGTGCTGTCCTGAGGTGCTCCTCCTTCGAGACACTTAGCCAAAAACCGAGGTGCTCCCTCTTTGGGAAGGGGGAGCTCGGGCCCTAGGGGGAACTCGGTGTTAGACAGTTGTATGCCCTTAGCTTCAATCAAAAATATGTACATTATGAATTTATTGTAAATGAATAAAGTACACATTTGATTCATGTTCCTGNTCCTCCTTCGCGACACTTAGCCAAAAATCGGGGTGCTCCTTCCTTGGGAAGGGGGAGTTCGGGTCCCAAGGGGAACTCGGGACCTTCCACACTTGGTGGGAGTCAAAATTGGCCAGGTGTTAGTCCCCGACGAGTGGCCAGCGTTGGACTCGGCATGTCTCTCCCGTCGAGTTGCGGTCGTGCTGTCAGGCTGAGCTATTCATTGGGCCAGGTCACACACACGTGTCCCCGGACCACGAGGTCGGGCCAAATCGCCATTCATCACAAAGTACCATTCGTTCTCTGTCTTATACTCACTTTCACTGTTTCTTCTTAATTCCCCAAATGCCCCAAGTGGATTCAAACTTCTGTATTACTGTCTGTATCCAAAACATCTAATGTCAGCTACAGAGTATCTAAACCTAAATGGATCAATTGGGTCGGTAATTGTTGAGCAAATAAGTTTGAGCTTGGCTATTGCTATTGCAAGAAACAAGAATTATCAACTTGCTGTGATCTCAAGATCCTCCAAATTTATCGGGTGGAGAATCCACTTGGGGAAGTGGAGGCATGGTTGTGATGTATACCTCTGTTTCCAACCTCTACTGGGAACGAGTTGGGGCAAATAACCCATCATACCTAAACTTACACAATCAAATTTTCATGCGCCAATGTTCTGAACATTGCTTTTATTGTCTAGAAGTTGTAGATTTCTTAGAGAGTTCATTCGAGTTAGGTTAAAGAAATGGTTATCAATCTTTGGAAGTGATTCGAGAATATCGTCCCAAGTGTGAGGACAACAATGAAGACGAAGCATGACTCTATTATTTGTTCCATGTAATTGGCACCGGCTTTTCAGCATTAGAATTTTTCTGGTAGATTCGGCGCAGAACCCAATCATCCAATTGGAATAACAACAGAGAGCAAGACATCAGGTTCTACCCAATTTCCGCAACTAAGCCCAGAACCCTTGCTTATCTAGTTGAAAGACCCTTGAATTCTAATTTTAATTGGTTATCAGAGAAAACACTCTAAAACCCAGAGCTTAGATTTTTCTCAACTTCTTTAAATGAGTTGGATTCTGAGAAATCCAATCCCCGTATAACTCATAAGACCTTAATTTTTTGACATTTTGTTTGAGATCCACTAAGAGAAGGGATAGAACACAAAAGTTCTTAATCAAATCAGCTACCTTGGAGGGGGGTTCAGCTTCCCACCAAACTTTTGCCGTTCGGAAGTTGTAGTGGTTGCCGTCGATTGCGACAATGCTACTAAAATCACCGCCACTGCTGCAACTTCCAACAATTGCAGTGAATAATAAGGGTATTTTAGAAATTTTAAAATAATTACCATTCACATGATGTTACATGTGAACATAGTGCGATGGACAATTAATGGCAAGGGAGATTTTAAACAATTATTAGAAAACTTAAAGGTACTTTAAGATAATACATAAACAATAAGGGTAGAGTTAGTCAATTTCACAAACAATAGTGATAGTTTAAGAGGTTTACCCAATTTACAAATGGTTTACAAAAATTGATAAGACCATAAGACGATGCCAGTGGTGAATGGTGATCAATCATACATCATTGGCTTGCTACAAAATGGTTTGAAATGGAGTTTAGGTAAGAATAAAGAAATAAGCAAACTGTTTAGCGTTTACTCACCGGTTGCCGCCACCGTTGGACTAGCTGAAAGTTTGAAACTGATGTTGCTGGTCGTCGCTCGCCGGTGGTCGATAACGGAAGATGAAACCCCCCAAACTCCAAAGGTCGCCAGCACCACTAAAACTTTTTGAGGGAACTGTCGAACTAACGAAGGAGAAGGGGATTTGCATTTTTTTGAAATTGTCTAATGCGCTCATATTCTATAAAAATTTAGGAAATTACTAATTTATCTATGGAAGTTCGGTTTTTTTAGTTAACCGAATTGTTAAATACAATAACCAAAACCGAAACCCAAACTTCTAAGAAACCGATGTTTACAACCGATCCGAAATTGGTTCGATTATTCGGTTTTAACCGAAGTGTGCTCATCCCTATTCCCTACCAATCATCAAACCGCGCGGTAAATAATCCATAAAACAAGGGGCAATTTCTTGACATATCTTTCTTGAAAACCGAAAAGGCAACGGTAAAACAAAAAGGAAAAAGAACAGCGTGTTTCGTACAGGAGGAAACCGCAGTCAGTGCACTGGAACAGTAGAATCCACAGTGGCATAATTCCGTAAATTACACACAAATGAGAGGTAATCTTTTAACTACACGAACCAGGCAGATAGACAGATATATCATCCGCTCCGTCGATCTAGCAACCTTTCGACCAAATTTTTACTTACCATTCTCTCTCTCTCTCTCCTCGCCTCTGCATTTCTCCGTCACTGTTTTAACTTCTTTACACTCCCACCTCCTCCTCCACCTCCGCCAAATTTAGCGAGATCCTCTAAATTTAGCGGCACCCATCCGCTAAATCTAGAGCAGATCTGAAGTCTCGCCACCAGATCCGAAAACCCTAGTCCCCTCGGCCATGGAGGAGGCACTGGAGATGGCGCGCGCCAAGGACACCAAGGAGCGGATGGCGGGCGTCGAACATCTCCACCAACTTCTAGAAGCTTCTAGAAAGAGCTTGTCATCGGCGGAGGTCACTTCGCTTGTCGACTGTTGTATGGATCTCCTGAAAGATAACAACTTTAGGGTCTCTCAGGGTGCTCTGCAAGCCCTAGCTTCTGCTGCTGTGCTCTCTGGAGAGCATTTGAAGCTCCATTTCAATGGGCTTGTCCCGGCTGTCGTGGAAAGGTTGGGAGATGGGAAGCAGCCGGTTCGCGATGCTGCTCGGAGACTGTTGCTTACTCTCATGGAGGTTAAGCTTTGGTGTTTATAATGAATTAATTATGGTTCTGTCTAATCTAATTGATCATTTTAAGTAAAATAAAATCTGTTATGTTGGAACGTTCCATTCGGCTTTGTTTATTAGAAACTGGTCGATTGTTTTTTCTTGTATCTGTCAATATTTTTGTGCAAACTATGTAAATTTTGGAGTTTTTTATGCTTAATTCACTGTACATGAGTCATGGCGATGAAATTGGACAAAACATATTACAGCTGTATTCATGGAGTTGGGTTTTCATTTAGTTGCTTCTGCCATTATTTTCAATTTCGATGTTTTCCTTCGCACTTTCTCTTTGCTTCTTCTAACCCAGTCGGGTCTTGGAATTCCTCTTTTTAAAATACTCGGTCACTTAAGGATGAGTAATCCATCTCAGTTGTTCATCTTTGGTTGGGTCTTTCCATTTGCACCAATTAAAGTTCCGAATTCCTTGGTTTGAAAGGAAAAGGACTGATCATAGAAGTTTAAACGATGATTATAAATCAGACTTCTGTCATTTCCATATCTTGCATTTGATAATCCGTTTATTGGGAAATAGGGCTGTTTTATCATCGAATATGGAACTGAAACTAGTGATGGCTGTATAAAATTACAGGTATCTTCTCCAACAATCATTGTTGAAAGAGCTGGATTGTACGCCTGGACACACAAGAGTTGGAGAGTAAGGGAAGAATTTGCAAGGACTGTCTCATCAGCAGTTGGTCTCTTTGCATCTACTGAGCTGCCCCTGCAGCGAGTTATACTTCCTCCTGTATGTAGATTCTCTGCAACTAAATTTTCCAATGCTATGCACACATGCATTTTCCTATGCTGCATATATATATATTCCTAATATCAGATTTTTGTTCTTGTATTTATTTAGTTTTTTCTGTGCATATAGATTCTTCAGATGCTGAATGACACAAATCCGGGTGTCAGGGAAGCAGCTATATCATGTATTGAGGTGAGTGCAATCCTTTTGCATAATGGTTCTTGAAAATGTGTATTTCTTGAGACTTGATTGCACTTCCTAATTGATTCAATTATATTGCAAGCTAGAGTTGAACTTGGTTTTAAATGTTGCTCTGCAATTGTGTTTGTGACTCATATAATTCTCTTGTTTCTCTCCTCAGTCTCCTTTGGCCTTTAGTTGCTGAAGATGATGTTATCTATATTGCTATTGTGGGAACAACCTATGTCATCATTCATTTGATGCTTATATTGATGAACTATGCAGTCAAATACCTTATTTTATAAATAAAAAATCCTTAAACATATCAAATACCCTACTTATATCCAGTTCACCCTCCTAAGATTCTGGATAACCAAAACCAGCACCGAGTTTAGTATATCTGAATTCAATTCAATAAGATATATCCCATATCTAATTCGGATATTTGATGGATCTATGAAAGATCAATTAGAATTTGAATTTGCCAAGAGAGTCAGATCTCCATAATTGATCCGATCTGATTCAATTAAAAAACCAAGTATTTATCAGTTCAGTTATGATCCACTGGTCATTGGATTTTAAGACAAGATAACAAAAACAGAAAAGGAAGAAATAGATATATACAAGAGCATGGCATTTCAATTCACAAAATACAACCAAGAACAATTGCTTATTCTAAATTTATTTAAGTTGAAAATCAAACAGGGGTTATATTATCTTATTGAGTGGGCAAGAAAATAACACATGGGACAAATATAAAAGTATTTTGTAACACAATGTACAAAACTGCTTGGCGCTTAGGCGAGGTGAGCCTCCAAAGGTGCATTGTCGCTGTCACCTTGACAATTATGCTTCTTACAGTATTCACACACAACATCCTTTTTCTCAGTGGAACCCCTTGGCTTCATCTCAATATTTGCAAAGTGATCGAATAGGGCTTTTGCAATCTGGACCTACCTCCTACTCTCCTCACTACTGACCATAGCATAAGCTTGAGATAGGGTTACCTCATCCTTTGCTAAAATGTTTTGTCTGACAATATCATATTCGGGGTTGAGTCCGTAAGGAACTCAAAGATCTGATTCCTCAAATACTAACTTCCTATGAGTCTTAGCATCTTTAGTGCATCCCCATTTCCCTCTACTGTGGACATAGATCTTAATTGATTGAGACCATGTTAGATAATTGGTTCCATCTAACTTCGTTGTGGTTATTGCCCCTAACAGTACAGACCCTCCTTGGTCAAACCCAGAGTTTGTAGGTTGTTTTGTCTCTCCTTTAATTTATTCCATTGGATAAACAAAAACAAATGAAAATAAAAATAGGTGCTACTAACCAAGAACCACTACCCTAAAGTCAAAACTACTCTTCAATCACCCAAAAGTAGGGTTTCACAGAACCCAACAACATGGGAGAAAGAGAGTCTGGCCGTTCCTACCAGGAACTCTAGAATCCTTTCCAACCTAAATCGATCTCAATGTAGATCAAGAAACTTCTCTTCAATCCCTAAGTGTTGGCGTCAAACTGTCTATAGACCCCTTAATTCATTTTCTCCAGTTAGCTAGGGTTTTTGGGAAAATCTCCAATAACCTGTCTTGGGCGTTATATTCATCTCCAAAAACTTCCCTAAACTTGACTGTAAAAGTTGTCAATCAATCATCCAATCAATTTGCTAATCTAACACCTGCAATAAATTTAAAAATAAACCATAGAAAAGAAAAGGTGGAAGAAGAGAGAGTTCAAAAGGAGAAAGAAGAGAGCTGTCTGTTTTCTCCAGTCCCCTAACACTTTCTATTAAACCTGATTGTAATTCAGGTACAATTGCAAAGGTGCCCTCAGTGGGGAGCTACTCAATGAAGATAATAAAAAGAAAACAAAACTGGCCCATAAACTAAGGTTCACTAACTAAACATAACACATTATTAACAGCACAAATAAAAAAGAAAAGATTAAGGCCCATTCGGCCTTGTCATCTCTACAGTAGATAACCTACAAACGTGTGAAATGCTGTTGGGTACTTGGGTTCTTTTAATTTTTATGGTGTTCTATAACCTAATGAGTTAGATTGGTTTACTGAATCAAGTATTGATGATTGCATTCATAAGATTGATACTTCTAGTGGCAAAATGTTGTTTTTTTTTTTCCTGGAAGGTTTCGGTAATATTGCTTTTATATGGGCACAATTCCAAGTTTGCTTCGGTTGAAGATTTGGTGGTTATTTTCCAAGTGTGTTTATGTTCTAACTGTTGCAAATTTGTTAACTAAATAGATTGCGGCATGTAATTGAATTAATTTTGGCTAAGTTCTGCTATTTCAGGAAATGTATACACAAGCTGGGCCTCAGTTCCGTGATGAATTACAACGTCATAATCTTCCTATATCTATGGTGATCACTGGATTCTTTAACACTCTCATCTTGATTAAATGTAGAGTACTGTGATTTTTCAGTTATGATGCTTATCATAATTTTATGTACTTTAGGGCTATGTTATCTAATAAGAAGTTATATGATTCACTAGTTGGTGTCTTTAATGATTCTCTTTAATATGAAATTATTGTTCTGCAGGTAAAAGATATTAATGCTAGGCTTGCAAGGATTGAACCAAAGGTTCGTTCTTCAGATGGACTTTCAGGTCATTTCACCACTGGGGAGCTGAGGCCTGCTAGTCTTAACCAGAAAAAAAGCAGTCCAAAGACCAAAAGTTCCACACGCGAGATGTCCCTATCTGGAGGTTAGCAGGATTTGACCTTAAATATCATGTTGAATCTGACACCAATCTCCCACTTTCATTAATGTTACTAGGCATGTCAATGGGCCAGGTCAACTTAAAAAGACCTGATCTGGTGCTATCATTTAGGCCTGTTGATGCTTGCATACATTTTTGTTGGTTATGGGTCGCATTTTCTGAGCGCAATCATTAATTGGGTTGTTACTGTCTGTACCCTGACCAAATCATTTGGTTCATAACTGATAATATATGTATATTGTGAATTTATGATATTTCATACTGTATAAATATTTGCTACCTCTATATTTGTACAATAGTTAGTAGGTAAATGTAGGTGGGGTTGAGTCCACTATGTTTATCCAGATATGGCAAGGACTTGGCTGGACAAGGTACCGAATGCAGGCTTTACACTAAAAGTTGAATTATCTGACATGATATGTCTCCCATGTACAGGTATCTGGGCATCATGGCTGACCTGATAAGACTGATTGATAATAGGGTTGGTTCTGGACCTGTTGTTCCCATACCCTATGGTATCTAGATATTGTTGTCAGTTCAGTATCAGGTCTACCCTGATCTTGCTCTGACCAAACCTAACCCATTGACAATCTTAGATTTATGTTATGACTTATGAGAGTTCCTTATTCCTACCATTGTTAAATCTGCCTTAGTTCTCTTTGTTTCCATGTTTTTCTCGATGCCTAGGATTATCTGGAAGTGGAGGATATTGTGTTTGAGATTTTTGTTCTTCATTTCTTCTCTCTTTAATACCCCCTCCCCCAGCAAGCAATATAATGCATGTTACTCTAGGACAAAAAACACATGTATCTTGTTTAATCCTTTACTAGAAACATGATGATATTAAAGACTGGGATGTTGTAAGATTGAACACATGCACCTTCACAGTAATGGACATGAGGGTTTAAATTTTTAATGGGTGGAAATTGGTAGGACTGTCAAAAGTTTCTTGCTGTGAAAGCATGTGCTGTGCACTCACCTTCAATATGCAATGATCCTTCTCTTATTTCTTATTTGTTTACCCATTTATCTTTTATTTCTGTGTGTGAGAAATCTCAGTGGTTACTTCACTATAAGAGATGTTATATTCTTACATTTCAAGATAGTGAAAGGAGTAGAGAAGGTAGATTTGTAAAAAAGAAAAAAAAAACTTTAGGCACTGAAGGGAGTGGGTCCTTGAAAATTTTCTATACATATATGCAAGAATCAAAATATCGCAACGTATCGGCCGATACGTATCATATTGGGGGCTTCCCGATATGCCCCTACAGGGGGTGTTTCAGGGTTTGGCATAGTTCAGGGGGTAAACTGGCCTTAAACTGACCCCTCTGAATCAGTTTCAAAGAAAAAGTAAAAAAAAGCGAGCAAAGATACAGGCTGATATGCCCCTACCTGCGTATCAGCCTGTATCGATATTTTGAACCTTGCATATATGTATATTAATTTTATGTTAATGAATCATATTGAGAGTAAGAAAGAATAACCATCATCATCATCATTATCTAAGCCTTGTCCCAATTATATGGGTTCAGCTATTCTGTTCTTTTTTAATGTCGTATCCATTGTTAAATTGATGTATAACTAAAACTCTAGGGCTATATGTTGTCAGACTCAGACTGGATGAATAACCAGAAAGCTCACTGGGTCACAGTTTTTCTGGTTTAGCTGTCTGTTAGATTGTTTAGCCCATATGTTGTCAGAGTCTGACTAAAATTCCAGGGCTATATGTTGTCAGACTCAGATGGGATGAATAACTAGAAGCTGTCAAAAGGGGCTTTATTTCTCCACTGAAGGGAGGAATTGCCACTTTGAAATTTGGAGAAAATAATACTCCCATGCATCTAGTAATTCTCTTGTACTGATCAGAGATTTTTTTTTTTTTTTTTTTTAAATTCAGAAATGATTACAATACAGAAAAATGGGTGGGGTTTTGAGGAATGAGGACAACTTATTATATCTTTCCTCAGGCCCTGTGGGATCAGGAAACTCTACTAGAGCTGAACTACTGGCTGCTGTACAAGGAATTCAGGTTGCAAGCATTCATAAAAAAAATCAGGTTGCAAGCCAAATGGGTGTCAACAGATTATGTATTGAAGTAGACTCTAAGGTGGTGTTAGGGTGGTTGCAGGATCCAGATTCTGCTATTTGGAAATACAGGGATTTATTAATGAAGGTTAAGTGGCTAACAAGGGATATGACAATCGGAATACAATGGGTGAGCAGGTCAGCCAATGCTATGGCTGATGTCTGGGCTAAACAAGGGATTGTGAGGGAGTTTCTGTTTGTGGATGAGTTGTAATACTTGATTTTTCAGTTCAACTTTCAATTTTTGGTCTCAAGGGTGTGGCTGCATCTCGTGCCCCCCAAGGGAAGCTTGTAACTGCTTTAATCTCTGGTCAATAAAATCTATTCATTTGTCAAAGAAAAAAACTCTGCTTTTAATAAAACTAGAGGAAGGGCATGTTGCAAGTAAAAATAAAAATGTTAAGATGAAAAGAGATTTAGATTTTGAAGTATTTTTACAGTATTTCTTTAAGGCTATGTTTGGGAAATAAGAGTTGTTTGAACAAGTACAGAATTTAAATTTGTCTTAAAAAGGAAAAGGCTTTCCATTTGGGGAATGTAGTCTCGGTTAACCCATGATGTAACAATTAAATAATGAAAAATTAAAAATAGATGGAAATACTAAAAGCTGTAGAAAACAACAGAAAAGTCTCCCTAATATTATACATTGATCATATTATACAAAAGTAAGTGTCATAAATAAATAATAAAATTTTAAAATTAGATAGAAATATAAAAGATCATAGAAGAAATTACAAAAGCTAGACACATCTTTGATATTATTATTGTTATTATAATTATTATTATCTAAATTTGCCATGTACAACGTATACGCACATTTACTAATTTTATTAAGAATACAATAAATATTGAAAAATAATTACTTGTAATAACCAAACCAGAGAGCGCTGCTGGCTAGGTGGTTATCATCATTACAAGTAATTATTTTTTGATATTTATTGTTTTCTTAAACAAAACTAGTAAAGGTGCACATATGTTGCACATGGCAATTTTAGATAGTAATAATTATAATAACAATAATAATATCAAAGATGTGTCTACTTTTTGTAATTTCTTCTATAATCTTTTATATTTTCTATCTAATTTTAAAATTTTATTATTTAATTATGACACTTATTTTTGTATAATATGATCAATGTATAATATCATGGATGTCTCCTAATTTTTGCTTTTAGTATTTCTATCTATTTTTAATTTTTCATTATTTAATTGTTACATCATGGGTTAACCTTGACTACATTATGGAAAACATTTTCCTTTTTAAGACAAATTTAAATTTTGTATTCCATTTCCACCATCAGTAAAAATATTTCTTATTAATAATAATAACTTAAACTAGAGAGCACTGCCAGCTAGGTGGTTTATCTACTTCCCAATCACAGATCTGGAGAACATGGTGGCAAGACACAATGGTAAGATGGAACTGCCATGGAAATTTGCCCAAAATGGAGCAAAAAATGGAGAAAAACTGCAGATCTGGAGCAGTGATTTAAAAGGCGCGCCTAGGCACACAGGCGAGGCGCATTTCAGGGTAGGCGCCTTGCCCAAGTCTTAGGCGCAGCCCTTTCAAAAGGCGCACGCTTGGTGCACCTTGTGCCTCAGCCCAGGCGTGCGCCTTTTGAAAATTTGACGCTTTTTTTCTTTTTTTTAATTTTTTTTTTATGTCTAGCGGCATGGCCTTTGTGCCACGCCCCTATTTGGTAATGTTGTTCATTCATTCATCCTAATAACATATCTTCTTGAAAAGCAATAAAACTATAAAATCATTATTTTTTGTGTGAGAACTAAGAATTTAAGACCTAACGTGGGCTTGTTTTGGCTTGCCTCGAGGGGCGTGGGAAAAAGGCGGCTCGTAGAATCAGGAGTGTAATATGTTTTACATCATATTAGCTACTTGAAGTAATGCAATTGAGAAAAAAAAAGATTGTGGATTTTATATGCTTGAAAATGTTTTATATATTTGATTTTATTTTTAAATTCTCATTTGAATATGCTTTACATGTTATATTTATGTATTTTCATATTAGATAATAGGTTTTTTAAAATATTTATTTTAAAATTAAAGTTTATACTTATTAATATTATGTTTAATTTTTTTTTGAAATTTTGACATTTTTTTTTTGTTTTTTTAAATTTTTGCGCCTTGCTTAAAAAGGCGTGCGCCTCACCTTATGCCTTGCGCCTCAGGCACAAATTGACCCCCGTGCCTTTTTTGTCTTACCTAACTTGAGGGAATTCAATTGTCTTACCTAACTTGAGGGAACTCAAAGGAATAAAAAAACGATGGGAACAGTTTTATCCCAAAAATATGAAATAAAGTGCCTAAAATAAGCAGCCTCTAGATTGCTTTTTTCAAGTACTTATTTTTAAAATAAGCACTTACTCCTTTTTCGCCAAATGAGAATAAGTGCTTATTTGCCACTTATTGTGTGATGCCGCCACTTATTTTAAGTACTTATTCAAATATGTACTTAAAATAAGTGATACCAAACAGGGGTGAAGTCTTGAGGCTCTCTTTTTCAAAGAGAGATTTTCGAGACTCGATCTGGTATGCCGTATTAGGTTAAAATGTTTTTTTTTTTTTTTTCAAATCAAATGCCAAATGTATATATTACTTAATAATTGCATAAAGTATACAAAACATGTATACACATTTTATTATTGGATCGAACCCTTCAAATTCAATCCACTAGGCAAACAGATCACATTTTCTGATCCAATTCATTTCAATAATCGGATAAGGGATATTAAATCTGGTACAATTAGATCAGATTCAAAGTCGAATTGAATCAAGATCCGGTTCATTTGCATCCCTAGTCAGTAGTCCCACTTAACAAGTATTCATTGTGCATATCATTCTATTATTCGGTGCACTAGGTTTTCTTTTTCTCAATGTAAAATCATAGTATATGGATTAGAAAATAGATTTCCATTTACATCATGGTACTGTAAATTGATGTAATGATCTACTTGGTAGCTTTATTATCCTTTTGTTCCCTATGGTTAGCTTTACTTAGTGAACTACTTTAATTGTTTAAGCCAATAAATAATAATCTACTAGAAAATTGAATAATAATTCAATAAGTTAGCACATGGTCCAAGCATTAGTGATCACTGAGCTATTGTTTCAATTGTTTGCATGCCTCATTTGATATGCACTATCATGAATATATCCATGATTTTTTTTTGATGAATAAGAAATGATTTATTAATGATATATCAGAAATGTTACAATATATCCATGTTTTTTTGGGTCATTCGTTTAAGCTGATCATTCAGATATAATTATTTTGACTAATGACTTTGATCTTATATTCTAGTAGAAGGGCTGTCTGCTAGTACTTGTTATTATGTTAGATTTTGGTTTCATGAGAATATTCTTGGGCTTTTAATACTTATATTTGTTATCTGAACTTTGAACTTCTATTAAATGGGCAAGGAATTCTGATTGCTTTCTTCTACAATTAGGATGCTATATGGTGCAGCTGTAAAGCTTACAATGTTTGTTCCATTGTGCTGTACAGGAGAAAGCGATGCCACAGAAAAACCTGTAGACCCTATTAAAGTGTATTCTGAAAAGGAGTTAATCAGAGAGATAGAAAAGATTGCATCTACTCTTGTACCAGAGAAGGATTGGTCTCTCCGTATAGCTGCTATGCAAAGGGTTGAAGGCCTTGTCTTTGGAGGTTTGTGTATTATCATCATGTCTTATCTATTATTTATGATTATAGGAGAAAGTGATGTTAGATTTTGCTTGTTAAAAAATGTTCTATTGGCTTGCTCCTGTATCCTCGACATGGAGCAAGTGGAAATATAGAACTAGAAATCATTATTTGTTGGGAGGCTGCTAATCAAGTCATAAACACTTGTTAGATTTTGCTTGTTAAAAAATGTTCTATTGGCTTGCTCCTGTATCCTCAACATGGAGCAAGTGGAAAATAGAACTAGAAATCATTATTTGTTGGGAGGCTGCTAATCAAGTCATAAACACTTGTGAGATACTCCAAAGAAAGTGGAAGAATTGGTCTCTTTCACCTCATGTGTGTGTCCTATGCTCTAAGAATGGGGAAAGTGCCAACCACCTTTACTGTTCCTACACTTCTCAAGTATGGCAACATTTTTTCTCCTTGATTGGGGAAGTGTGCATTCCACCCTCTGATGTTGAGGACCTCTTTGGGTCAAATGTAATAAGATGCTCAATGCCATGACAGAAAATTTTGTGGCATGTGTGTGAGGGGCAGTTTTATGGGGATTATGGGGGGAAATCAATGCTAGAACTTCAATATAAATAGGTGGAGGAATTGATTGAACTCACAATAATAAAATCTGCACATTGGGCTCTGATTTGTAAAGAATTTAATGGGGTGAATTTCAATGACCTGCTCAGGGTAGGTGGAATATACTTGTTTTGCTGGTTTTCATAGCAGTGTGCCTGAAAGGATGGTGGAGACGTGGAGTGGTTCCACCTTGGGAATCCTGGGGAATCTGGAGTGGGGGGAGTGTTTAGGGATTGTGGTGGTAATTTAATTTTCAGTTATTTGGAGCCAGCTGGGTTGGGGAACACTCTAAGGGCAGAATTGATGGCTTTACTTCAAGGTCTGAAACTGTTATTGCAGCAGTGATTAAGGGATTTAGAAGTGGAAGGGGATTGTTAAACAATCATATTATGGATGAAATCTCAGGACCAAATTCCTTTGCAGTTCAGGCATATGGTAAGGTTGGGTTGTAAGTGCTTTCTGTTTTTATTTTCTTGTGGGCTTCTGTGACTGAAGTTGTTGTAATTACATGCCAGCTGCTGTGAGGGAGGGAGGGGGAGAGATGTAAAGGTACTTTCGAGGTGTTTTGCCATTGGTCCAATGCAATTTAGAGAACGGAAAGAAGGTCTTCATAATATATGTGCCCTTCTAGCCTCACTCAACCATCTGGAGATGTAAAGAAGGCCTTTATAATATATTTGTTTTGAATGCATTTTTAGAGTGTATAAAGTTGAAGGGAATTATAACTTCTCTTTTCCTCTATCATCACTCAACTCAGCCTGGAGCAAGTGGTATATGTGCTGTTCAGTTTGTAACCCTTACTTTGGGGTAAAAGATAGAAGGTGCCATGTGGGATGTGCAACACCCACCTCTATAAGGTCTTAAGATTAGTTTCTTCCTTTTTTCTAATTTTCAGAGGTAGATCATGGGTAATGGTCCTACATTGGGAAATTGGTCATTGGTAGAGCTACTACTTACCCTCCAAAGACACCAGCTGAACTTAGATTCTAATGACATTTGGAAACAGGATAAATCCAACTGCTGCTCTGTCAAATCCTTTGCAAGAAAACGTTATAATTCTACTTCTGTGATTATCCCTCACAAAGTCATTCGGTATCTAAGGATGGAGAGAGGAAGTGAAAAAGTTTTTCAGACAGTGAACAGATGGAAAACTGAACTTGACATCGAAGCGAAGAAACTATTACTTGAGGGTGGTAGAGCCAGAGGTAAGAATATACTAAAGGTAAGAGAAGACAGGAAGGCGTTGATACTGTTGTTTGAAGAAGCAGTTTTATGGTTGAAGGGGTTTATCAATGGGGTACTTCAGTCGTTCAGAATAGTAGGATGGAAGAATATTTTAGAAATGGAGAGAAAGAGATACGAGGTGGAGCTGAAGTGTAACAGGAAAGGATGGTTTATTACCATCACAGAATTTTTTGGGGACAGGAAACAAATGGTGTGCTTACCGGAAGGGAAGCAGACACAAGGATGGGCAACATTTGCAGATGAGCTACAAAAATTCCTTGCCGCAGTTGAAAACCACCTGCATAAGGAGCGTGAGCAGGAACAGAGTGATGGAGTTAGCCCTCCTATTCCTTCGAGCCAGGCCTTTAAGCAGACCTCGGTTTGTTGCGGAAAAGCAATAGCAAGCTCAAATAGGGGGTTGAAGATCTGGTGTGAGGCTGAGCAAGTTGATTGGGAGCGAAGAATGGTGATAACATCCAGCAAGGATATACAGGATTGGCGGAAGCTATTGAAATCTGTGGTGCATAACCTAAAACTAGAAACTGAGGTTGCCTTGAAGCTGTTCTCTAACAGGAAGGCAGTGCTAAAAATTGAAGATGGGGTAAGCAGGGGATTCACAGCATTCGAATGCGAAGAAGGATTGGTTTACATTCAGAACTGGAGGCCGTTGTTTAATGAAATGGTACATACCAGAGGAAGTTTCTCTATAAAATTGGTCGGACTTCCTTTCCACCTTTGGAACGAATCAAACTTGGGAAGCATAGTAAAGATGCTGGGTGGGGCAATGGAGGAAATAAAGCTACAAGATTATCGAGCTGTGGAGGCGAGGATCAAGGGGGTAGAACCTGAATCGCTCCCAAGAACAATTGAAGTATTTGTCGATGAGGTTTGGTATAAAGTATGGCTGGTTTTAGAAGTAGAGATGGAGCTCTGGGGGCAAAGAACCAAGGTGGCAGACAGGTGTTGGCAAGGTAGGACGAAGGGCAGCAGAGGCTTAAAGGGTAAGCTAAAATGTTGCCAATGGAAAACCAACAGTCACGCAATCCTTTAAAAGAAGGTTTTTTGAAAAATTTTAATTTAACTGGAATTTTGGGGGAGCATGATTCCCTTGCTGACGTGGTTAAAAAAAGGGGAGGGCCAGTCAAAGGCTTAGTGCGAGCCGGTTTGTCCGAACCAATTGATGGACTGAATTGGCTAACCAAGAAGTCGAGCCTGTGTCCACGTGACTGTTTAAGTAAGCACGTGGACCAGGATAGGTTGTTTGGGTTGGTAGACGACAATTCTTGTCTATCTTCTTCTTCGAAGAGGTGTTTTGGCGTTGATTCAGTCTCGAATAGGCGGAAGAAGAAAGCCATAGGCTCTCTACAGTGGATTCCACACGTTGCTCTAGAAATAAATGGGGAAGGTCAACCAGCACAGGACCGACCAAATCCCAGGTATGCAAGAGATTGCTCTGAGGAGAAGGAGAATATTGACGAGGGCTGGATAGACTATCAATCGGAAGAACGAGAAATGGAAGAAGACTCTGACGAACTGTCATGCATAGGAAGTGTCGAGTTTGACAAGTTGCCAGTGGTAGCAACTTTTAATCTCGGCTCCCTGTTTACAAAAGTCGCAACTGAAGGAACTTGGTCAGAACGGCCTGTACATCATGAGACTCTCAACAGAACTGAACATGTCGATAAGGTTTGGGGTGACAGTCCTGGCTCATTCCCAGAAGATCCATTACCAAAGCCCTACGACAGACAAGATACATATAAGGAAGTATCCGAGACTTTCCTAGAAGTATAACAGAGATATACCAGTGGGGGACAAACAGGTGGGTGAGGGAAGAGTTCACTGTATAACGAAAGAGACAGGAGGGCAAACACCTCAGACTCGAGCCAAGGAGTTAATTGACTCTCACACACCTTTTCTGGACCTGATAGCTTCTGCTTCCAGTTCCAGTACCCCTTCCTTTTCCCAACAAAACCCAGGTAACTGTGTCCATTCAGCTTTTGCTACTAATGATTGCTCTGTGTCCTGTGTACCAGATACCAATCCCTGTCCAAAGGCTGCAGCATGTTTAGGAGTGGAAAGGGGAATTGGTAGAAGTAGAGGTAGGGAGGGTCAGGAGAGTATGGTTGGAAGTGGAGGGGAAGCGAGGGTGAACAACCCACAAAAGGAAGGGGCGGAAGAGTCTAGTGGAGAAGGAATCGAGAAGGAAGAAGGTAGTGATGGGAACTTAGGTCAAGAGAGAGCAATAAAATGATAGACAAAAGAGAGTTGTCTAGTGAGGATTCAGTGGCAGCTTTTGTACAGAAGTTGGGATGTAAATTGAAGGATCCAAATGATTTGAAAGGGTTCTTACAAAGAAAGAGAGAAGAAGTCAAGTCCAAAAGGAGAAAAATTAGTGAGGCTGAAAGACTGGTGAAGGATGTGGAAGGAGATAAAAGTTTTGGTCTTAGGAAGGAAAGGAGGAAAGGAAACATGAGAGAGTAATTTGTGTAAGGGGTGGAGAATAAAGTCTAATGAGGATCATAAGCTGGAATGTTAGGTTTGGAGGAGTTGATAGGGCAATTTTCAGTTTCCTTGAAATTTAGGCAAGTGGAGGATGGTTTTGAATGGGTGCTAACTAATGTGTATGGGCCGAATG
>NW_010729109.1:1191970-1239884 GCF_000365185.1 Nelumbo nucifera
GAGTCTCTAGTGCTGTTGATTTCAACACTTGAGAGGGTCTACTTGGACCAATCTATAGCTGATTGTAGAGTGTGGTCCCCAACTTCTGATGGTTTATTTTCCTGTGCTACTTTCTTTGGTTTGGTCACTCATATTAACCCTATGGGGGTGAACTTCCCAGTGAGTGAAATTTGGACTAAACCGATCCCTCCAAAAGTACAAGCTTTTTGTTGGGAAGTGTTCCTAGGGAAGGTAAACACTTGTGATGTGCTACAGAAAAGGAGGCCAAACAATTGCCTCTCTCCTCATGTGTGTGTCCTTTGTTTGGGATGCGGTGAAACTCTAACCCACTTGCTATTGTCCTGCTCTTTTGCTTCTGGTATTTGGAATGTTGTTTGTTCTCTCTTTGGATGCAGATGGGCTCCCCCACAGGATGTGATAAATCTATTCAGCCCCTCTTTCCTGTATCAGCGGAAGAAAAGGGGAAAATGTATATGAAAGGCAGTGAGAGCAGCTACAGTATGGACTATTTGGGAGGAAAGAAACCTAAGAATCTTTTCAGGAAAAAGCAAAACAATGGAGAGAAGTTATTGAAGCCATAAAAATTTCCTAGGAGAGAACAAACAACATTCTTTTAATGAACAAACAACATTCTTTTCAGGAAAAAGCAGACATTGGGTGAAGACCATGGAGATTTTTAGAAACTACTCCACGAATGAGATACTAAGGAATTGGGCTGAAATAGCATAAACAGATGTACCCAAAGTTCTTGTAAGCATGGAGTGGAAGCCACCAGCACGGAGCAAACTAAAACTGAATTTCGATGGGAGTTCTCTTAGCAACCCTGGAAGGGCAGGCATGGGGGTGTGTTTAGAAATTATCTGGGTGTGGTGGTGGCACTCTACTTTGGACCAATAGGTTATGGTGACTCAATACAGGCTGAATCTTTAGCCCTACTTCAAGGTCTAAAGATGGCTGAGTAGATAGGAACAACAGACTTAGAAATTGAAGGAGACTCTCCATTGGTCATCTCTTGGCAAAAACATCACATCAGCACCTTGGAAGCTCAAGTTTATTTTCAGAGAAATTGACACACTTGCAAGGAARTTCAACTCTYARTTTGGTTGGGTYAAWAGGGATGYAAATGGGATGGCGGATACCCTAGCAAAACAAGGGGCAAATAGATCTTCATTGTATTGGGCAGAATTGTAACTGATTGCTGGAGATTGCAATTTCCTATGCAATCTTTAGCTATTGTATCTTAATGTCTCTGTTATTAATGAAAGATTTTTACTGATAAAAATAAAATAAAATACAAAGTGGGAAATGGTAGGAGGGTTCTTTTTTGGAAGGATAACTGGTGTGAAGAGGGTCCCTTAAAAAGTGTTTTCCCGGACCTGTTTGAAATCACCACAAACAAAAATGTTTGTGGCTGACTGTTTAGCCAAACAAGGGGCAACGAGGGAACGTATTGGGCTCAGTTGTAATCTTTTTTAAGTTTTTGTAGGGTTGGAGAGGTCGCAGCTTGTGCCTCTCAAAGTGTCTCCTGTAAAAGTTGCTTCTATTTTCTTTCTCTAATAAATTCTTCATTTATCACAAAAAAAAAACACCACAAACAAAAATGCAACTGTAGCTGAATGTTTGGAAAGGCAGAATGGTCATTGCTCTTGGAACCCTCAGTTCAGAAGAAATTTAAATGATTGGGAGGTAGCATCCTTAATCAGATTGCTCCAGCTTCTGTATGACTCGAACATATCGGGAATAGGGGAAGATAAATGAGTGTGGAGTTTTGAGAAGTCAGGTATGTTCTCTGTAAAAGCGTTTTTTAAAGCAGTTTCAGAGGAAGCTATATCTTTCCCAAGTCAGAGATTATGGGTTAGAACTGTGCCTTCAAAGATAGCCTTTTTTGTTTGGTCAGCAGTGCTGGATAAGATTCTAACCAAGGACAATTTAGTCAAAAGAGGGTTAGAAGTGGTAGACATGGCATGTCCCCTATGTATTGGGAATGTGGAATCATCTAGTCATCTGATGTGGTTAAGAGTGGTGGAACTATTTGGTGCTAAGCTATGTTTCCCGGAAGATGTTAGGGGACTCATGGAAGCTTGGTGGATGAGTGGTCTGAGTAAATCTGGAAAGGTGACTTGGAGTATTATTCCTGCAGCTGTTCTGTGGGCTGTGTGGAGTGAAAGAAATAACAGATTATTTGAAGGAATTCAAAAATCAAAAGAAGATGTTCTGAGGAAAATTATGGGGATGATCCACTCATGGCTGACTGTACACCCGTTGTTTAAAGACAGACATCCAAGTGCTTTTTTTGAGTCTAATTTTTTGTTTGTAAGGAGGGAGTAGTTTTTTTTTTGTTTAGGGGATTGAGGGCTGTATGGGGCTGTTTTGGTTTCTTTGTATATACTCTGTTCATTTCTCTTTGTACGGGGGTTTCTTTAGTTGATTTTTAATGAATCCACTTTACTTTACAGTTTTCAAAAAAAAAAAAATAAATAAAGAAAGGTAACTAGAGCCAATCAAATCTTTAGTCAATCAAGGCATACTTTCCCATAGATGGAAATTATCCAATGACTGAAGAGAGAATAATGGATGATAAATTATTCTCTCCAAGAATGGTAGTAATTACAACCTTTCACTCTCTTAAAAGAGTAAGGAGAGCTAATCAAATCCTTAATTAAGGGGATTAAGAGATTAGACCAGGAAATCTATAAATAGGGGTTCCCATCAAGAGGGAGGGGACTTTTGGGAGTCAAGAAGAAACTAAGTGAAGTTAGAAAGCTCTTGGGAAGAAGGAAGCACATACACCATCTTCTTGAGAGCAAAGCAACAACACTCTTGAAGTCTTGCAGAATCCTTTTCTTGATCAAGCTTTCAAAGCCCAATTGAAGGAAGCAATCTCCATCACTGTTTGAAGTACGGGAGCACGTCATCTGACCCTCGACTTCAACTCAAATCCAAATCTTCAAGTTATGAGAAGCACTGTCGAGAGAACCAGAGGTTCTATCTCTTTTTTTTTCGATCAATAAGGTTCTATCTCTTTTGTAAGAGAGTTTCAAATCCAAAGAGTTTGTATCCCATTTATTTCAGATATAAAAAAATCAATTTATTTGAATTTGTCTTCATTTTTCTTGTATTCGGATTTATACACGAAATTTGTGTCAACACACAGTATCTGAGGATTACACCTCAAAGCCACTATCTTATGCATCTACACTGTGCTGTCCAATATAGCCTTAAACACACCCAGATTAGCAAAGGCAAACTTTCTACTACCAGATGCCATTCGAGTCAGTGCTACGTGGACTCTCCAAATGAGTGTCCATGTTAAACGTTTCACTGAGTTGGTATTTTTCATCTTGCCAAACCTGACATGTCTGATACTCTGATTCTGACTCCCTTGTCTGAATCCATGTGGCATTGCTGTTACCAGATCTGATCAAATTCCCAACTGTTCTGTAATGGAACATATCGTTCCCTCTGAACTGCCCCTTCTTCTTAATGAATGGCACTCCACTAGCATTTCTTGAAAGTTCGAAAACCCTGTACTTATACTATTGATCTTTGGTTTTGGCATGTTTGACTTTTACTACTATCGTCTTCCATGCCATTTAGAAAAATCAGTTGTCTGTTGTGTTATCCTTTCCCAGTCCCAATGATTTATTTACTTAAAATTTTGAACTCTTCTTTAATCTTTATTTGGCGTTAGAATTTTGAACTCAAGATGTCTAGATTAAGTATTATAATTGTTAAAAGTAGTAGAAGTGGGATAATATTTTTAGTTACTGTTTTTCTTTCTTGTATCTCTTATTTAATTTATGGACATATTGTTATTGGGCCATTGGCCTATTGTAGTTTTTTATTAGAAAGAGGATATTAAGGTGAGGAAAAGAAAAATGAGTGAGGTAGAGTGATTAAAAAGAAATGTGGAGGGGGACAAAACTTTTGGTGTAAAGGCATAGGATAGTTGTCAGGGCATTACCAAGGTGATTAGGCACCCACCTAAGCTATTAAAAGAACAAGGCAGCCACCTTATTATTATATCATTATTATGGTTACATCTTTCTGATATGTTTGTTAATACATTTTATTGTATACTATAAAATATCATTTATGCTTTGTTTTAGAGTTTTACTTATCCAAGGGTTTTGAGAAGGGAAAAGGAAAGAAAGAAGGGTAGAGAGGTTTCTTTTTCGTTTATTTCTTCTACTCTTTTCTCGCTCTCTCTCTTACATTAAATAAAACAACGGCTCTACTCTTGTTCTTTTTTCTTCGCTTTCTATCTTAAATTTTTATCATATTAATTTATAGCCTTCTTTAGCTGCTAATATTATATTTAATTGCTCTATTTTTTATATGTAATCGTTCTATTAAACATTTATTTTTGGAACTATTGAAATTTAAGTATTTAAAATGCTATTGTCTTTTAGATATGATGAATTTTCATGTTTTGAGAGGAAACCTAATGTTAATAAAGGGTATTGTTATTTTTTCAATTAACATGCATTCTCATTGATATATAAAATAAAACTATGGAACTAACCAAAATTTAGTTTATTTATTTTATAAAATTCTTATTGCCTAGGTGTCTAGGGACCCCACTACTGTCCAGAATTGCCTAGATGCCTTGAAAACCTTTTTGGGATAATTATTTTGAAAAATTTGAGCTCCTGGTTGTGTGTAATTTGGATTGCCCTGCATGTTTTTGTGTGTCAATAATCACAGATGAACAATGCTAGATTGCTTTGGAGTTGAAAACTTGAGAGTGGAGACAGAGGGGGTTGGGCTTGGTGTTATCAATAGTATATCCATGAGGCTAATGGGATAGCCAATTCTTGGATGGGAGTTTATGGGTGGAGGGAAATAGGAAGGAGTAAATTATGTTGAGGTTTGGCTCTACCTGTTCAATGTCTATTTTCTTTTTATGTGTCGGGGGGAGGGCAGGTGCTGGTGGTGGTGGCTGCATGACTGGATCAATGTCTATTTTATATAGGCCTTTTGATGCCAGTGAGTTCATGTGTTAATTCCCATGCTAATAGAACTTTCTGCTATTTTGGGTTCGGATTGGATCAAGATGCAACCATCTGATTGAAGGTACCTTGGACTGAACCTGGTTGGATGAGTGGTTTAATAGGTGTACTGTAGTCCAAAACCCCTGTTTGGGATCAAATAAGTTAGCAAAATTTGCATGAAATACTCTTTTGAGATTATCTGATAGGTATAGTGTTGTCTGAGACATATTCTGTGATCATATAAATTAGCATGTAGTTGACCTTTTTTTTTTTATTATAGTTGACTTTTTTTAATGAACAGAAAATCTACAAATATTTGTGTATAGTCTGTGACTGTGTGTTTGTGTATGTGCACAAGACGAGTTTTTTTTATTTTTGGTAATTGAAATGTGATTTTTATTATGTAGTTGTAAGAAAAGCATAAATGATCACATAAACAATTTATTTGAGAATATCAAGGGTTATAAAGAAGCCATTGCATTCTGACAAATGATTTAATAACTATTTTTTTGATAAATTATTTAATAACTAGTAGGAAGCTCTAAATGTTAATTAGTACGTAAAAATGGCTTTAAATATGTTAAGGGGTGCTGAGATGTTCATTCCAGCTGTGGCCCTTAAGAGCATCGTATGTTTTTTATAATACCTACACATAAAATCCAACTATTTAGGTTTTCTACAAGTTGCTAATAGGGATTTCCTTGTTGTAGGCTTGCCATCTTTTGAACTTGTTATCAAAAGAGCTTCTAGGTGATTTTGAGGCGTGTGCTGAGATGTTCATTCCAGTAAGTTCATATTGTTGAGGTGGATTGTGGTTGTAATGTCTTCTAATAGCTGTTCTGACGTTTCCCCTGGAATTACTATGTTCAGGTGCTTTTCAAGCTTGTTGTAATAACTGTACTTGTTATTGCTGAGTCTGCAGACAACTGCATAAAAACGGTATACACAAGTAAAACTTTATTTCACAGTTAGTTGCTATATACGTGTTATCATTTTCTGTGTCTAAACTTGTAGTTTGTGTTTCTTTTTTTTTTTTCCTTTTGTTTATGTATCTTTTGGGGTTTCCAGATGTTGCGAAATTGTAAGGTTGCCCGTGTGCTCCCTCGAATTGCTGACTGTGCAAAGAATGACCGTAGTGCAGTTCTCCGTGCTAGGTATGATCTTGCATTTTATTAAATAGACAAGCAAATGGCTTTTCCTTTTTTTACAGTTATCATTTTTTTTTTCTTTTTTCCTATTGCAGGTGCTGCGAATATGGACTTCTGATTCTAGAATATTGGGCTGATGCACCTGAAATACATCGATCAGCTGATCTTTATGAAGACCTTATAAGATGCTGTGTAGCAGATGCAATGAGTGAGGTATTTGTTGGATATGAGTGTAGGGAAGTGGAGTTGTTTTAACAGTCTAATTATTATTTATATGGCTAATTAAAAGTTTAAAACTATGCGGTTTTATAATATTCTAGCATCATAACACAGAAAAATTTCCCAACTCTAATGCTTGAAGCCCAATTACACAAGCAGTCTGTAGGCATCTTTCAAAAGCTGCAAAAGAAAGCTCTATAGAACTATGAGTTATAGGGCTGCAGACAGTATCTGTTTGTCTGATGTTAAATTTGTATTCTATCCAAAGTTGATATTGTGTCAAATTTGGGTCCACTCCAATGCAATCAGAATCCATAAATATTTAAGTGTATGCACATTTCTACATAAAATTAGTTTGTATCTATTAGTTAAGTTGGTTTGAGCATTTCTATGTTTACTAGAGAGTTATAGGTTCAAATCTCATAGAAGTTATTTTGTTTTATTTTATTCATGATGTATAATATTAAAGCCATTTCTAGTTCATTTTGTTTATAAAATATAATAGTGTTTTTTTTTGTTTAATTTGTTAACGGTATGCAGTATCCTAATCTGATCAAAGGATCCATAACTACAGCCGAACCTACCTCGGCAGCCTCCCTCTCAAATGGTTAAGGAAAAACTTGACTTACCTCTGCAGAAAACTGTCATTGCTCTCACTCCTATTTACTCCTTCAAATCCACCTGAACCCGGGGAATCCATCCATGTCTCCTTTAACTCCTCCTTTGACTTCTCTGCTACCCCATAAATTGAATCACCCACAAAAGGACTTATTTTCTTCTACATCTCTGCAACCACCTGAACGCCCTCGATTTTATCTCCCCCAGGAACCAATGAACATTGAACAGTCAACCGTGATACAATTGATTGGTAACCAGGTGACAAAGCTTCACTATTCACTTCTTCGACCGACCCCAAGGGCTTCACAAAAACCTTCCCTTCTTGTTCAAGGCCATGACATTAGGAGCCCTTTCTTTTTCCAAACCAAGGTTATCCTTAATTGCAAACTCAACCCCATCAGTTATAAGAGGGTTGACAGTAGGCCCTGCTTGATCTACTCCCCATGTTCTGTAGTCACTGAATCAGCCCACTTAACCAGCCCACTTAACTCTACTCCCCAAGTTCTGTAGTCACTGAACCAGCCCACTTAACTCTACTCCCCATGTGCCTTTCAAAAACTCCCTCTTGGCATTTACTAGGCCCATCTGACCCTTCTATTTCTCCACCTAATCAGCCTTTCATCTTCTCCACATTAATGCTTCAGCTGATGTGTCCTTCAATTGAAGCTCCCACTTCTTTTCCATGTCTGGAATTCCAAAAAATGCCCCCATTTTCAACCTTGATTCTTCCTGGTGTCCAACTTTTTGTTTCCACCTCCTTCAAACCCGAAACCATCTTTCTCTGCTGAGATAGCTCCATTTGATCTGATCTCACTTGCACCATCTTAAAGGATAGCTCCCCTCCACCACCACTCTTTAATCAAACCATTCACCCACATAGCAAAAAGCCAAAGAAGAAGGAATCACATGTATTTCTCTGTCTTCAATCAAGATTTGCACTGCAAATAAATCCTTCCAGGATTTTGTTCAATGATCAGCCCTTCTAAAGCTACCACACACCACCTCTCCAATCACTCGAAAGGATTGTATGCACCATGCATGGACGGAATCCCAAAAGCACTAATCCAAACTAAGCTAGTGGTACCAACATTCCTAATCGCTCCATCCAAAGTCTTGTTCCCATGAAAGCACCTCTTCAGCTTCCACTTTACTGTTAAAGATAAAGAGAAGAAAACCTAGCATTAAGTCCTCTGACCTTGATTTCCTTATTTGCTTTCCATTCGGCATTCACCCAATCAGCAACAACTTCCATGCCTGGGTCTGAGTTCACAAATTTCCCAGCCAAACATCTAACAATTTTAATCTCTCAGTCAGATTACCAACTGAATGAAGCAGCATTTCATTCTCCCGACCAAATTTTCAAGCTCTAGCATCCAGATTGAACATCTCATTCTGATGGATGTGGAGATTAGCTATCTCTTTTGTTAATATTTTGTTTGAGTGGATTTAGAAAACCTATATTTATGTATTAGTCAATGGCTACAGCGAAATGGCTTATTGCCTTAAACTTTCCAAGTTTCCGTCATATTTGCATATACATATTGGTTTATGTTTACCTCCATAGAGACGTTTCTTGGGTCTGTTCCCCTCAGAAAAAAAAAAAGAAAAATTGAACGAGAGCCAATATACTTTGTAAAGAAGCATAGCTATCTTGGAGTGGGTGCGAAGGACCCTAGCAGCACCTGATCGACTAGTTTCCTTGGCAAGAAACTTTTAGAATTAAGCTCTGCTTTATCTTCTTTCGGAGAGATATGAACTACTGATCTTGGAATGGCATGTGGGGTCAACCATGCTATGAGGTGCTAATTACTCAAGAAGATTCATATAGGTCAAATTGTGGATTTTGAAGCGTGGGTGTTCCTCCAGGCATTGCCGTCATATATAGAGTATTTCAGTTCTTAGTTGTAACTTTTAAATGCTTACTAAATACTAATCAATTCATGCGGTATAATTTTGTTTCAGTGATTGTATCTTTTGCTATTGGATGTGATTTGACACATATCAGCCAATACGGTGTACCCTTGATCTATTTTTGAAAAAAAAAAAAAACTATGAAAAGGACTTCCATAAGGTACAAAGTACTGATATACCCCTTCTGGCATATCAGGTGTATCGATACTTTGAACCTTGGAAATGGTACCCTTGTACACATATCCAGGAATCGTCGGTCAAAACTATTTACAAGGCTTTATTTAACTGAGTTGAGTTGTCAAAAATTATAGGTACGATCAACTGCAAGAACTTGCTACCGAATGTTTGCTAAAACTTGGCCTGAACGTTCCCGCCGCCTTTTCTTGTCATTTGATCCAGTCATACAAAGGGTATTAACTTTCTTCTGTTTATCCATGACCTTCTTCATGTTTTCATTGTTGAACCGACTGACTGATTTGATACATAATTGCACAGATCATAAATGATGAAGATGGGGGTATGCACAGAAGATATGCTTCTCCTTCACTCCGTGAAAGAGGTGTGCAGTTGTCACGCGCTCCATCACAGACTTCTGCTCCTTCAAATTTACCAGGATATGGAACTTCTGCTATTGTTGCCATGGACAGGAGTGCAAGTCTGCCATCAGGGGCATCCCTTTCTTCTGGTCTGCTTCTGTCACAAGCAAAATCAGTAGGAAAAGGTACTGAAAGAAGCCTTGAAAGTGTGCTCCATGCAAGCAAACAGAAGGTTACAGCAATTGAAAGCATGCTTAGAGGTTTAGATATGTCTGAGAAACATGGTTCAGCTATGCGGTCAACTAGCTTGGATCTAGGTACAAATAATTTCTTGATTTCTTATGACATTTAGTAAAATGTTTTTTTTTATTTTTATTTGTAAAAATGGTTATTTACATGAAATCAGTACTTTTGGAGTAACTTGAACATTATAAAACCACTATCCTAATGACTGAGACGTAGCATTATGTTCCTGGGTTCATCTTCAGAATCATTGTGAATGGCTAATTTTGTTACCTGTTATTGGCCCTAGTGCAGGAGTTGACCCTCCGTCATCTCGTGATCCACCATTCCCAGCAGCTGTTACTGCTTCAAATCATCTCACAAGTTCAGTGCTATCAGATACAACTGCACCTAATGTTGCTAAAGGAAGTAGTCGTAATGGTGGATTGATTTTGTCTGATCTGATCACTTCTCAGATTCAAACATCCAAAGATCCTGGGAAGTTATCTTACCTTGGTAATCTGGCAACTGATCCTCTGTCAGCATTATCATTGCCTTATACAGCAAAAAGAGCTCCAGAAAGATTACCAGAAGGAAGTTCTATTGAAGAGAATACTGATATCAGGGGGAATAGACGATTTTTAAATGCTCATATCGACAGGCAGTACTTGGATACACCTTATAAAGATTCAAGTTTTAGGGATGCACAGAACAACTATATTCCAAATTTCCAGCGACCACTTTTGAGAAAGCATGTAACTGGGAGGATCTCTGCAAGTGGTAGAAACAGTTTTGATGATAGCCAGCTGCCACTTGGTGAAATGTCAAGCTATATGGATGGTCCAGCATCTCTCAGTGAAGCTCTGACTGAAGGTCTTAGTCCTAGTTCTGATTGGTGTGCTAGGGTTGCTGCTTTTAATTATCTTCGAACCTTGCTGCAGCAAGGACCAAAAGGTATTCAAGAAGTTACACAGAGCTTTGAGAAGGTCATGAAATTATTTTTCCAACACTTGGATGATCCCCACCATAAAGTTGCACAGGCAGCACTTTCAACACTTGCTGAGATAATTCCAGCATGCAGAAAGCCTTTTGAAAGTTATATGGAAAGGATCTTACCGCATGTTTTCTCACGGTTGATTGATCCAAAGGAGTTAGTTCGGCAGCCTTGTTCTACAACCTTGGAAATTGTTAGCAAGACTTATGGTATAGATTCTCTTCTACCTGCTTTGCTCCGATCATTGGATGAACAACGGTCTCCAAAGGCAAAACTGGCTGTCATTGAGTTTGCTAATAATTCCTTCAACAAGCATGCTATGAATTCTGAAGGTCCTGGTAACAGTGGCATTTTAAAGTTATGGCTTGCTAAGTTGACTCCTTTGGCCCACGATAAGAATACAAAACTGAAGGAAGCAGCTATTACTGGGATAATATCTATTTATTCTCATTTTGATTCAACATCAGTCTTGAATTTTATCCTCAGCCTATCAGTTGAAGAACAGAATTCCTTGAGACGAGCACTTAAGCAATACACTCCTCGTATAGAGGTCGACTTGATGAATTTTCTGCAGAACAAGAAAGAACGACAACGCTCCAAATCTTTCTATGACCAGTCAGATGTTGTTGGAACTTCATCTGAAGAAGGATATGCTGGTGTGTTGAAGAAAGGTCATCTTTTTGGAAGGTATTCTGCTGGTTCAATTGATAGTGATGGTGGAAGGAAGTGGAATTCTGCACAAGAGTCGACCCAGATTGCTAGTTCTATCGGTCAAGTTTCTTCTGATGAAAATCAGGAGCACTTCTATCAGAGTTTTGATTCTGGGTCCCATACTGAATTTCTTAGTTCTAAAGGCAAGGATCTGAAGTTCAATGCTAGTACCATGAGAGAAAATGTTGGATCCTTGACAAGCCGAACTGAAAATGTAGATCATAACATAGGTGTTGAGAGTTCTCTGTCAACTCCACGTCTGGACATAAATGGACTGATGAACTCTGACCGAATGGGAATGACTGGATTGACACTTGGTACTGAGGGTTCTCCTGAGGTGGATGTTGATCAAGAGAAACTGGCAGCAATTAAAGTCAGCTCCACTCCAGATTCAGGACCTAGTATTCCTCAAATTCTCCACCAGGTAAGTTCTGAGGAGAAACAGTATCTGCTCCATCGACTGTGGCTTATGGTAGTTATAGGAAAATTCGAAATGCATCATATTCATCAGAGATTTTCTGTTTGTAGATTGGAAATGATGAAAGTTCAAGTGTGAGCAAACGTACAGCACTTCAGCAGCTGGTTGATGCTTCTATTGCTAATGACCATTCTGTGTGGACCAAGGTATGATGTCCATGATATCTGGATATGTTTCCCTAGCATATATTCTGTGGTACCTGATACTGTATGGGCATTTATAATACTAACTTATGGTGTTAAGACTTGTAAGATATTTAAAATGAGAAACTATCAAAAATCTGTAATTGTTTGAAGCATAGCTTGAAAAGGTTGACGTATAATCATGATATATGCATATTAAGTGGGATACTTGTGCCTGTATATGTGTTTGGCTTTGGGTTATAAGGAATGGAAAGTCATATGATTCATATCCCTGTATTCCAGTCATGTCTAGGTATCCATATCTGAGCATCATGGTATAATGTAAATGCAAGTTTTTTTAGTATGATGTGAATGTTTTTTTTTTTTTTTTGATATGTGAATGAATGTTTTTTCATTATTGTCATATTTATGTCCAAAAATATGTAGTTCTTTCAGTTATTGGTTTCTGAAAACTTATTTATGCCTGTACATTTGCATGCATTTATGTATGTGCACAGTTATGATTATGCCACTGTTTCTAAAGTCTTAACAATGACGTAAGATTTTCAAAAATTAATTCTGTGACTGGTAACTCCATTTTATACCTGCATGTGTTTTGTGTTTGCATATGTATATGCATATGTCACTGTACAGGAGTTGAATCTGTTTGTATTCTCCTTTTTGATAGGCTAATCCTGCTACCATATAGGCAATTTCACAATACGATATTGTTCTGTTTACACTTTGTTTTGCGAAAGTATCATCCATACTATTAGCTGATCCACAGATCAATTTATGTGCAATTTTTATCTTCCCAACCAATGTCATTGCTTCCCTTTAGATATATTGATATTTCCTAGATCTGGTGGTGTTGTTTTTTAGCCATCCCTCTACCAATTTTGGATCCCTTAGTGATTTAGCCAGTCTCAAGTTTTGTAGTACTGTTAGCACCTTTAGCCCTTGTAGAGTCACATATCCTTCTGGCACAGAGAGTAATGCCATAATTACACCTTGACTATTTTCATCAAGCTGAACCTTGATGAAATCATCCCTCGATTGGAAGGTTACTAGGTATCATCTCTTTTCTGGTATCGTAGTCAGACTTGGATGAAAAAATATATATCGTTGTACACAAGTAGGATAAACTAGAGGTGCCAACATGGTAGTTAGGGCTTGCCTAGGTGATAAGGTAGGCTACATATGTGGAGACCAATTTTCTGAAAGCTCTACAAGATTTTTCTTGCTTTTAGTTTTTTTCTCCTATTTTATGACTTGTCCATTTATGAATTTATTAGTTTTATAATTCATCTGGTTATTGGCCACTGCATTTCCTACAAGGTCACAAGAGTTTGTTCTTGATCATAATATCATTGCCATGACGAATATCTCTAATTGTGTGTGTCTAGAAAAATGTTATGTTTTTTTATTCTGCCAATGCTAAGTGAAGTTATATATAATTTGTTGCTGATGATTTGTGAATGTTATATCTGCAGTACTTCAATCAGATCCTAACAGTCATACTCGAGGTGTTGGATGATTCCGATTCACCAATCAGGGAACTTGCTCTTTCTTTGATAGTTGAAATGCTTAATAATCAGGTCTATGTTGTATCTTTTTTTTCCAGTTCAATGTTGAATTTATGTGCACTTTTGAAACTGTTGTTGCTTAAAACTTCAGTTCTCTTCAGCATTATAGTTTGTTGTTCATTTTTTATTCAGTAACAGATAAGTCTTTATTAATAAGTTAATGGTAATCATATTGCAACAGTAAGAGGAGGCTAGCCTTGGCTAAGCCCTACAAAACCTCATGTTACAAAGTCCTTGAAGGAATTACACCCCAAAACATATGTTGTCATGTTGCCCACGTATCCCATGTTTAACTAGCCCATCTGCTAAGCAATTAGCAGATCTGTATACCCACATATACCCACATAGCCTTTTTCGGTAAGTGATGATAAATATTGTATTAAAATAAAAAAGAAGGTGAGATGCCCTCAGCCATATACAAAAGAGTGTCCATAAATATGCACAGATCATATACAACGAAAGCCTTTGAATAATCAAAACTCTACAAAAATCAAAACGTTATGGATCCCCTATGGCCAGAAAGGAGTTGGAAGGTACTCCCACAAAAAACTTTGAGCACCTAGCCCAACTCAACAGATCTCTCCACCTTTCATATGATGACTTCCACTGGAGCTGACAGAGATTCAAATATCCTTTGGTTACACTCCTTCCAGAGCACCCAGCAAACAGCAAAAAACATGCTGTTCCACAGAAAACTACCTCTCTCCGAGAAACAGCTGCACCTCCAACCCAAAATTAAATCAGCCAAGGAGGAAGGAGGGACCCAACACAACTGAAAAAGCTTGGAAAAATGGCACCAGACCTGATAAGTAAATAGGCAGTGAATTGGAAGATGGCGAGCAGTTTCAGGGCTTAACCCACACAGAATGCAGGTTGTATCCAATTCCAAGCTGCGTTTCAATAAGGAATCAGCAGACTGAATCTTATCCCTAGCAGCCAGTCACACAAGAAAAACTTAATCTTGGATGAAACTTGTGCCTTCCATATCCAAGGCCAAGCCACCTCTTCTCACTCAAGCCAAAACAAACTTCATAACAGTTTCTAGTTGAAAACAGACCCTCCTTTCCACTTGACGACAGCCTAACATCCCTTGAGTTGGGATTGGGCTGGACTTCATGCAGGCTGCTCAAAAAAATCTCTAACCACACCTTCCTGGATCAGAGCTAAAGAAAAAAGGGTGGGGCACATTCCTACCAAGGGTTGATCTGAACACCCAATTCTTGCAATAAACATCTAGTATCTCTCAAGGAGTCTCTATATTTCCAGGCTGCTCCTTATTCTGATTGCAAATCGCAACCACTTCATGACAACCCTTGAATCTCTTTCAAAAATAATTTCTATAGTTCAATTCTTTGGCTCTATGAAGTCCAAACAGCACTGCTTGCAATTCCTATAGTATGCTGTTCATTTACTAAACTTTCTTATCTGTGTAACTTCCAGAAAGACTCAATGGAAGATTCTGTGGAAATTGTAATTGAAAAATTGCTTCATGTAACAAAGGATATGGTTGCTAAGGTATCTTACTTTTTGGGAAGTTCTTTATATTAAACTTTGATGTGTGCCTATTGACATGCATGTTTTCTTTTTCTAAATGCAAGCTCTTGTATTGTTCATCCAGGTTTCAAATGAAGCTGAGCATTGTTTGACCATTGTGTTAACTCAGTATGATCCATTCAGATGTCTAACCGTAAGTAAATCTTAAGTTGCATCTTTTTTATTAACATACGAGCAGTTTTAGGATTATTCGTATATGAATGTTCACTAAACCCTCAATTTACGTTTTGAATGATTGTTTTGTAGGTTATTGTTCCTTTATTGGTCAGTGATGATGAGAAAACTCTTGTTACTTGCATCAATTGTTTAACAAAGGTATTGCTTTTATCATATTTGTTAGTACTTTGCCATAATTATTAATGTCATCTATATATTTTCTGTTTAATATTTTTTGTTTGGTAACTCATCAAGAAATTCATTAGAATGATATTACCTTACCTTTTCTAAAAAAATTATTAGAATGATGAGTGAGGATAGACATGTAGAAAGACGATCAACTTGTTTGCATGGTGTTCTTGCCATGAAAACTTGAGGGGAATCGCCGGGAGGTAACTGCCAATGTTTGAGGATAATCGGTTTAAGAGGGGCCACCACCCATTTAAGGGTGGTTGCCAAAATAACTGAGGGGAGAAGGGTAGACAAGATGCGAGAAGTTCGCACTTTCTGCAATGGCTGGCTCATGGGAAGATCTTTGTTAAAGTGAACTCCAGATCCTTCTTTCTGGATCTGGATAGTGAAAGCATGATGGACAAATCGGTCTTCCTACAATCTTTTCTGGTAGGAAGATTCGACTGGAAAGGATTCGAGCTAGAGGGTATTCGAAAATGGTCTTCAAGAGTCTGGAACTGCTTGCAGGGGGTCGATGTGAGGCGTCTTGACAGTGAGAGCTGGGTGTTCTTCCTACCCTCAAAGGAAGAAGCTTGTAGAGTTCTAAATACGGGTTCAGGATGTTTCAAAGGAGCCTTGCTACATCTTGAACCTTGGTCGGAATCGGTGGGAGTTTGGTGGAAGAAAGAAGAGGTTCCAGATCATTTTTGGGTTAGAGAATTTGGACTTCCTTTACATCTATGGAGAAACGAAATTGGTAGGATGATTGGTGACCTCTGTGGTGGTTTTCTGGAAGTAGACAATTCAAAGAAGTTATAGGGAGTCCTTTGAATGTATGCGGTTGAAGGTTCGCTGGGTGGGCTTACCCCCTTAGTCGGCTAACATAGTGGTAGGTAAAGTGATGTACACAGTCATGATTTGGCCGGAGATCAAATAAGAAAGAACGGTGGTTCCGACGGATTATAAAGATGCTATTCCAATTGGCAAGGATTTCATCTCTCGAGTGTTAGCTGGTGTACCAGTTGAAGGAGAGTTTCGGTTGGCAATGAGACTATCGAGAAAGGAGGGTCAATGATCTTCCCCGAAGCTCACTCCGATGACCACCATGTGAGTCCACAGCCTATCAAAGATCAGAAGGGAAGAAGGTTGGAAGAAAGTGGAAAATAGGAAAAGAAGAAGACAAGATCCCAGTCATAGGTTTCCAAAAAAATCCTACGGCTAAGATAGAACTAAGGGTGAGGTGGGAAAGGGCTCAAGGGTAAGGCGGTTTCGAAATTCAAATTTCCTAAATTTTAAAGAGGCTGATGTGGCATTTGTTGATAGGTTGGCTGAGGCGGTGGTGGATAGAATTCAAAACCTTAATAGAAAGGTCTGCTCATTTTGTAACCCAGGCCTGATCCGGTTAAAAAGCCCAGCTAAATCTTTTCGAAAGAAGCGCAGTCCCAACTTCTCCAAAGGAAAAGAAAAAGTATCATCCCAAGAGGGCGACCTGATGTCTGCCTCCTCAGAGAGTGAAGAGTTCGCAAATGGTGGTTGCCAAATTTCTAAAAAGAAAGACAAGGTTACCCTATTTACTCCAAACAATCCTGTTATAACTCTGCTATAATGTTTGTGGTTTCTCACAAATTTTAGTGGCAAAATGGCTACAAGGCCTGTTTAGAATTCTAATCTATTCATTAGAGGTTCTTTGCTTTCATTCTCAATGTTTCAAATGGCTTGTGAGGGCTATGCTTTGAGGCTTAGACCTCAGAGCATAAACATTACACTCTGAGTTTCCTTGTTTTTAGTATATATATTGTTAATAAATTTAGAATAACACTTCATTTTTTTTTTTTGATAGATAGCCAGGAAACATTATTAATTAAGAAAGAATAGGTACAGACTCTCAAGCTGAGCCAAACCCACATTAAGATATTAAGATTAGAATACCACTTCATATGCTATGTTGAACATGTCCATGCTCGCCTTTTAGGTTTTGTTTTGCTTAAGAATCCTTACTAAACAGTAAAATGTGTAAAAGTGCAATTTAGTTTTCTTGTAATTTTTGCAACAATTTGTTGGAACTGAATTATGTTTTTTTAATCTTTGATAAAAATTAATGATCAAATATCATTTCTTGTCAATATGTAAATGAAGATAAATTATGGATTGATTGAGGTACCTTCTTTTTTAATTATTAAATATTAACTATTTTTGTTTATCTAGCTGTTCCCATATAGGTCGGAATAGGCTTAGATGATGATGATGAACTATATATGTCTATCTGATGGTTAAATTGTTTGTATATTTTCCTATATAGACTATGTTGTATACTTTTCATCAATACAATGCATTCACATTTATTAATAGAAAAGCATAGTGTATGGCCTTTCCATACATTTTTCTTATTTTAATTCATGTTTCTCTAAAAACCTAGGTCTTATGAGGCTTAAAAAGAAAAAGAAAAAACTTGGGTTACTCTTCCTAAACGTACTGGAGTAATGAACTGCCTAGCATAACTTTCTTGGATAATTAGCTTTGTTTTTTGTCACCATTGCTGCCATTGGCCTTGACCTTTTGTTTCCTATTCAAGAGTAGCCATTCTGTTAATCAATTTTACAAGGCAGTTTTCTCTGTATTGAGAACGATACCTAAAATCATAGTTTGGATTCTAGTCAATGTTGTCAAATTTTGACTGGACGTAAAACCATTTTGACCATTGGATCATGGATTTAATGATTCAATTGCCAGTCTAACCACTCAATTCATTCAAATAAAAAATGCTAAAAAATTAGTTGTCCTAGATTATCTTTCAAAGTTTGTTTTTGTGAATGTAAACATATTGACCACTAGCATGATCACTTAAGTAGTTAGATGAAAAAGGTGAGTCTCTTGAAATCATATCTTGGATTTCACAATTAACTTGGGAAGGCCAGTTATTGGTTTTAGATCCAAAGAAGGGAATTTTATCCTTTTACGAGACATGCTCCACCATTGTCTTCCCAAGTTAATTTTGAACATAGGCTTCAAAGTAAACAACCTGTATTCAATAGGGTGGGTGTTAACAAACATGCTGATCGAAGGTGATGGTTCAAGGTTTGGGGGAAGAAATGGATCTCCTTCAAGTATCAAAAGAGAATTTTAACTCCAAACAAAGGAAAAGAGGAAGATGATGAGTGGGAATGGGTTATCACTAGGTTTGTCTGGAATGTTGAGGTAGAAGGAAGATTCAGTGGAAAATAGAAGGGGAAATCTCTCATCAAACAGTGAGTGTGGACAGAGAGTTGAGGGGGAATCTATCCAAGAATTTGAATGTGGATAAACAAGATGGGGCAGTGTCTGAAGTATTGTTGCTGTCAACAGCGAACCCTGAAGATGTGGCTTCGATAGATGAAATGTTGAGAGTAGCTTTTATTGATGAGAGAACAAAGGAAATGAGCTCAGTTAAGGGCGAGTTATTGAGACTGAGGTATCAAGTATCAATGCCTCTGGGCATTTTGTGGACACCTCACCTGGAGACGTGCCTCCAGGGGTTGAACTGATTGTGAATAGCCATGAAACTAATGGTTTGGAAGGAGGATTAGAGATGATCGGTTAAGAAGATGTGACTGAGGTATGTGTTGGCAAACTAGGGGTTGATCTGGGGTGGAAAAGGGTTGTGATTGGAGAGGAAGTAACTAGCAATGATACTGGTGCAATGGAGAACCAAAAGAAGAAATCCAAGGGTGCAAGCAATGGAAATTTGGTTCACATCACTAAGGTTTTTCATTGTTTGAAGGATAGACTTCTGGGGTCAGGGCCTTGTAATAAATTTAAGAGGGTGTATAAGAAGGTTGTGGAGGGTAAAAACAGAACACAGAAAGATGCTGAGAAGAATATTCGTCATGATATGGTGGGGAGGAACATTGAGAAAAGTAAGATGGAAACAGACTCTGCTCAGCTAGTTGAAGAAAATGGTATGCATGCGAAAGTGGAGTGTAAAGATGGAGAGAAGGGCAATAAAGATCAAGAAGATGAAGATGAGGTGATGTTTGTTTGAGTTAGAGAGGTGGAGGGGAGAGTTGATTTGGAGAAAATTGTTGAAACAGAGGTCCAGGTAAGTGAACCGTTGAGGATTTTCTTTTTGGAAGGGGAAGAGTTGGCAAGAAAAAAATTCATGGTATTGGAAAAGAAATATCCTATGAACCGATTAATTTAGAGCAGAGTGGTATTTTAGCTAATCTTGGGTTGTAGTGAGTTTGGGTATGAATTGATTTTGTGGGTGATTGTGAGGGTTATGCAGGGAGACCTTCTATTTTGTTGAGGGTCTGGGTACGGATTGAAATTGTATCTCAGAAGTGTTTGGGGGGGGGGGGGGTTGAGCTTTCTTTCTTTGGGTGATAGCTAGTCACCTCTTCTTGTTATTTTTCTATTTTATCATCAGCTATACAAAGAACTAAAGTCAAAAAAAAAAATCTTGGTTGCAAACCCCTTTAAGCTCCTTTTGGATTTCAGGCGAGGAACATATGGAACCTTTCAAGTTTTTCAACCTTTTCAAACTATTTTACATCAAAATGAGCATAAAAGAATGAATTTTATAGGTTGTAAAACAAACCAACACATGTGGAGTAATTTTAACCAAATCTACATAAAAGAATGAATGTTATAGTATTCCTTTTCTACCAACTTGCTATTAAGTATTAACACTTTTTGACAATTAGATTTTTTGTGATGTTCTCTTTGGAATATACTTTTGTAATGTTTTGATGATAACTAGAGCAGATTGCCCAGTTGAACCAGAACCAGACCGCTTTTCAGTTCATAGCTGGGAAAACTGGGATTTTGAGGTTGAACTACCAGTTAAACCAGAAAATGGAATCCGACCCCTTTCCAGTTTGATATCTAGTCCAGTTTTCACTTTTCAGTACATTGTTTTCTTGATTCAAGAAGGTGACCTGGATAAGATATTATGGCTAGAAAGTCCTTTGCCACTGCTACCTGTACAGTTTTCTCCTGGCTTTAACTTCAAATCCATTTTCATCGAGGATGCTAGAGATTAGTATCTATTTTTAATTTCTCTTTACTTATTAACATTTCTGGTTTGATCTACTTATTTCCTTCTTGTCTTTCCCCAAAGTATATATGGGCCCTGAGGAATTTGTAGGGCAATTTTGTTTGTTATTTCTTAACTACAAAGCAGATATGAGAAAGGCACTTACTTTTTTTCCTTTTCTTATTCTAGTGTTTTATTTTGTCAATCATCTTTTGTAATAGCCTAAACAAAGACTAGAAGAAATTGGAGCCCCTTCTCTCATTGAAGTTCCATTTTAGATCTGTAATTGTTTTGCTGTTTTTAGTATTAATGACAGTGGGAAATTTCTGTTTATACTTCAGCTTGTGGGGAGACTTTCACAAGAAGAACTAATGGGTCAGTTGCCTTCATTCCTGCCTGCTCTTTTTGATGCTTTTGGGAACCAGAGCGCAGATGTTCGTAAGGTAAGAAAATTACCCTTGATCTTTGATGGTTTTTTTCTATGGTTTGGAAATGTATGGTTTAAACCACCTACCTTCATTTTTTTTATGTACCAAAATGCCTTCACTGGTCATGGTACAGGCATACAACTTGTTAAAGTTTGGGGTGGAAGGTTCATTACAAGGTTCTGTATGGATTTGGTATGGACAAGGGAAGTAAATATGTGGAAAGTCGATAGTGCCCCATAGCTGGACAGTTTGGAATGGCAATAGGATTCCTCTACATGACAGAAATAGGCAGGGTTGCCTAGGGAGCTTCCCTAATTGATCTAATTAAGAAACATTTTCCTTGTTGCAGAGATTAGTTTTAACAAGCAGTATGAGTGTATGGCTTGTGTAACTTGGGGGAGGTTTCAGTACAGGTGCTGTATAGGCTGAGTTTCCAGCACAGGATTCCTCCACATTACAAGAATAGGTAGGCTTGTTGAGGGAGCTTTCCCAATTGATCTGGTTAGGAAACTTTTTTCCTTGTTAGGTTTGAAGGTTAGTTTTCACAAGACATATGAGCAAAAGGCTTGTGTAACTCAGGGATGAATTGGGATTTGCTCCTCACACCGACCTCACATCACATCCCACCGTGTATTAGGAACATCTCCCCATGAATAATAAATACAAGTATGGGAGATGTTCTCAATGTGCAGCTGGGACATGCTGTGAGGAGCAGATCCAGACTCCTCGGGTGTTTAAATACAAAGTGATATGAGGCTGATCTGGACCAGGGGAACGAACATACTCAATTCCACGGAATCTTTTTTCTGGTACAGTTTGGATAAGCCAGTTGATTCCTCCATATGGTAGAAATAGGTGGGATTGTCTAGGGCTATGATACTTGGATACCTGCACACTAGATACTTCTGGATAGTTCTAGGTGTAATTTATAGCATTAACACTCCTAAAATATGTAACATGGTATGTTTTAACAAATTATACTATAAAATTATCTGCAGATGCTAAAAATTTAATGAAATTTGCCATGACGTATATTTTGATAATGCTATTAAATTTAACTTCAAAAATTAGATAATGGGAAATGGAGAATTGTATTCCTGTTTCTTGTATCCGTATGCCTATCCATATCTGGGCATCATAGGTCTAGGGACCTTCCTTAATTGACAAGATTAAGAAACATTTTCCTTGTTAGTTGTGAAAATTAGTTTTCATCTTCCATTTTTACTTGTAAATACATGTTGGCCAGTTAAATGGGCTTTCTGCTTGACCTTCCAAAACATTGACTATCCTACAAAATAATAAAATAAAAGCTAGACTGGCCTACAGAGTTAGTGTTGGTGACTTAGGTATGTGGTACACTTGCCAAGTACCCAGGCGCACACAGGTCTGGCACAAGGGTTTAAATGGCTAAAAGCGTAGTTGAGGCGTAATGGCCCAAAAAATGTGAGGCACAAGCGGCAAGTCTCAAAAACTAACAAAAAAAATAATTGAAACTTATGAATGACAAAAATAACATATAATATACCAAGTCACTGATCAAAGAAACATATAATATACCAAGTCATTAATCAATTAACAATTATAAGCATTTTACATTTTAGGTATCAAAATGCAACAAGTTCTAGCTTTTGTGCCTTCAACAAAATAATAACTAATCAGTTAACAATTGTAAACATTTTACATCTCAGATTTATTCAAATGATTACTTGGCCTTGTTTTATTTGGCCCATAATTACTGAAGTGTGTGTGTGTGTTAAATCGCCAAATAATCATTGGTTCTTGAGGCTTATGCTTTTTCACACCTCACACTCACGCCTTGAGGCTTGAGCCATATGCCTTATTCTGACAAGGGTTAAGCCTTTTAAATCAATGGTCTAGCAAATTAACCTGTCCAAGTATGCCAAAGAGATGCATGGTTGTATAAATTATGTAAATTATTTGAAACTATAATAAAACTAACAAGTTTATTGAAAATTTAAAAATCAAGTTTTGGCATTTTACTAGATATTTCCTTGTCAAGGATTTGCCAACTTCTAAAAATGTTTGTTTTTGTTAAAGCTTAGGACATGCTTTTTAACTTGTTAGATGAACTATCATGCCATCTGCATAATGTTGACATGGCCAGGCTAGTGGTTTTGCATGAAGGGCCTGAACCTTTTGAGGTAACTCTTTTTTAATGTTTTATGGAGTTGCGACGTGTTTTTGTTAGATACTTAGATATAAAAAGATAGGTTGGAGCTCTGAGGTGTATCCAAAGTATTTAGAACGTTATTTGCCCCCACTCAGTATACTGAGTTTGCTGTTGGGTTATAGGTAAATTCGTTTCTAGGCAGTGAATTAAAAGACATGCCTAAGGCGCGCATAAGCGCACGGTCGAGGTGCATTTCAAGGCTTACGCCTTGGTCCATTTGAAAAGGTGTGTGCTTCATGTGCATGAGCCTTGCACCTTAGCTTAGGCATGCCCCCACTCAGTATACTGAATTTGCTGTTGGGTTATAGGAAAATTTGTTTCTAGGCAGTGATTCGAAAGACATGCCTAAGGTGTGCTGTGTGCATAAGCGCACAGTCAAGGTGCATTTCAAGGCTTATGCCTTGCCTCCATGCACAGCCCATTTGAAAAGGTGTGTGCTCCGTGTGCGTGAGCCTTGCACCTTAGCTTAGGCATGCCCCCACTCAGTATACTGAGTTTGCTGTTGGGTTATAGGTAAATTCATTTCTTGGCAGTGATTTAAAAGACATGTCTAAGGTGTGCATAGCCACACAGACGAGGTGCATTTCAAGGCTTATGCCTTGCCCAGGTCCATGTGCAGCCCCTTTGAAAAGGTGTGTGCTTCATGTGCGTGAACCTTGTGCTTTAGCTTAGGCATGCACCTTATTTAAATTTTGCACTTTATGAACCATGGTGGCTGGGCTCTGCCCCCGGACCCAAACCAAGCCCCTTGGGGTAAACTAAAACAAGTCCATGTTTTAAGAGCCCCCTTTTCCTAATGTTGTTCATTCATTCTTCTTACTACAAGGCATTTTTTAAAAGATTAGGAACTATAATTAAAATTATAAAGTCATTTTTTGTTTAGATTAAGAATTTAAGACTCTAGGATGGACTTTTTTGGGCTTGACTCAAGGGGCTTGGTACAAAGGCATCTCATGGAATTAGGAATGCAGAACATTTAATATTACATTACCTATTTGAATTAAAGTGATCGGGAAATAAATAGAGAGACTGAAAGCATAACATGCTTGAATGCTTGAGTGCTTAAATAAAGAGATTGAAAGTTTGTCTTTTTAAAACATTCAGTTTAAAATTAAAGTCAAGTCTTCTTATTTAATTAATATTGTTTTTAATATTTTTATTTTTTCATATTTCTGTTTTTTTTTTGAAATTTTTAAAAATTGTGTGCCTTGCTTCAAAAAGGTGTGTGTCTTGCCTTGTGCCTTGCACTTTAAAAAACTGATTCCATTATACAGAGGAACCTTTGCTGAGAAACTGCAACTAGCAAGGAATCCTTGTCAACCTTACCTTCTATGAGACCGTAACAATTTGGATTGAGAGAGACAAGTGCAAAAGAATTTTCAGTGTGTGAAAATTGAAAAACACCATGTGTGCAAAATAAGTAACTATACAATAATGGAACTTATAAAATTTCATGAGGGATGAATACTAATGAAATGCAATTCAACTAAAACAAGATAACTGCTGTGGACACTAAAAAGCAAGCAACATAAATGATCATAGAAAGCAATTTATTAACCTACAAAAAATACTAATTATGAATCAAACTGATGTAATTAGAAACGCAAGTGGTCATGATAAATGCCTAAAGCAAAAATGCTTACAAACCAAAAAATCAAAGAATTTTCATACTATAATGATCACTAGGATGCAGGACAAAGATGATTCTTCATCATCTAAGTCATGTCCCAACCGTATGGGGGCAGTTACATGAACCCAATTCCACCACCCTGTTCTTTTCAGTGCCATATCCATTGTTAAGTTATGCACCCTTAAATCATTTCTCACTACTTCAACCCATGTACCTTTTGGGTTGCCCCCAGTTCTTTTAGCCCCTTCAACTTATAGCAGATTATTTCTTCTTACTGGTTTTGTAGATATTCTTCTCTACAGGTGGCCCAACAATCTTAGTATATTTTCCCTCATTTCATTACCTATTGTAGATATTAAAATTTCTCCTAGTTTTCCAATTCATCCATCTAGGCATTCACATTTCTGCCACTTGTGTTTTCAAAATAATGTATCTTGACTGTCCAATACTCTATTCCATACATCATTGTTGGCTTTAAACTGTGTTATAAAATTTTCCTTTTAGCTTAAGAGGTATTCTCCTATCACATAAGATTGCAGATGCACCTCTCCATTTTGCCCATTTGTTCTCTAGTTCAGTAGGTAACATCCTCCTCGATCTCATTTGTTATGGACTATTGAACTAAGGTAATAGAAAGTGTCACATTGAATTATCCCGTGGTCTCCAATCCCGAGTGTACCCTGATTTTGCTCTTATTATTTTTAAATCTACTTTGCACATTATTCTGTTTTGGTCCTACTTATATGAAAACCTCTTGTTTCTAAGGTATTTGTCCATAATCTAATTTTGCATTTAGTACTACTTTAGCTTCATCAATTAATACTATGCCATCAGCAAAGAATAAGCGCTATGAGATCTCTTGAATATCTAGTCAACTTATCCATACCTAGTGCAAGTAAGTAAGGGCCGAGTATCGAGCCTTTGTGAAGTCTAATCATAACTAGAAATTCTAATGTTTCTGCCATAGATCTTATTATCACATGGTCTCCAACCTTGAATGTACCCTAATTTCTACTCTTGTTATTATTAAACTTGTAATGCATATTTTTCTGTTTTGGTCTACTTATTTAAAGACTTGTTGTTTCTAAGGTATTTGTCTATGATTTAATTTTTCATTTAGTCCTACTTTATCTTCATCAATTAATACAATGCCATCAGCAAAAAACAAGCACCGTGGTACCTCTTGAATATGTCTAATCAATAACATTAGTTTTCATCAAGGACTAAGTTGAGCGTTGGCGAAGTCTAATCATAACTAGAAATCCGAACGTTTCTCCCATAGATGTTATATCTTTTGTCATTGCTCAATTCAACTCAATTAAGCCTTGTCCCAATTTTATAGGATCAATCACATCACTTAATTGTGTGGCCTTAAATCATTTCTCACAACTTATTCCCTTTCTGGTTTGGCCTAGCACTTGTAGACCCGTCAACTTATAAAAGACCACTTTTCAGGTGCTTAAATGATCTGCACATGACGAAATCATCTTAGTCTTCTTCATTTCATGTTGTATTGGAGCCTACTCCCAGGTGTTATCTTAGTTTATTTCAATATAAGCATGTATGTGAAATTAGTGCCATGTTTCTGTACTTGAAATATGAACGCAGAGTGGAATTGTTCTTGTTGTTCATGTTGAAATTTACTTTGTATAGTCCATGTGTGACTAGTACATGATTTCCTGATTCCTTATCATCTGATATGTTTCTGATGATGGTTCTCTTTTGTTGTGGTTGGCGTGGCACAGACTGTTGTTTTCTGTTTGGTAGATATCTACATTATGCTTGGGAAAGCATTCTTACCATATCTAGAAGGGCTCAACAGTACACAGTTGCGGTTGGTGACTATTTACGCTAACCGGATTTCACAGGCCAGAACAGGGACCACAATAGATGCTAACAACCATGGTTAGACGACTTGTTGTGGATGGGCATTATAGTTTTGGGGCGTTGGTATTGGTTATTCTTTATCTGTGTATTTTTGTATATTGTGTGAAATATTAGTCATCTTTACAAGGGATTCATGGGATCTGGGTGTGCTTTTTTCCATTGTGGGGTGAGATTGCTTGTGGGGAGAGACAAATTTGTTGTGAAGTTGTACTTGTTGTATGCCCATTTATTGAGTGAGGTGGTTGGGGGGGTTACGTTGGGTTTTGGTAAATAAAGTGTATTGAGAATCAATCAACGTGGTTGAACCTGTATCCCCATTGTGACGAGAAATGATATTATTGGGGCCTTAAGTTAAAACCAAGCTGGCTTGTTCACAAGAAAGAGATTCAGATTGCCATTCAGTGGACGGGAATTTTAGTTTTGCCAATCACCCAAATTAGAAAAAAAAATGAAGGAAAAAAAGGATAAAATATCCAAGTTCCTCATTTACATCAAGTTATCGGATATGAATATAAAAAGTTTTGTTTCACTCGGTAACCGTTAACCAAAATCTACCCAAAACTATTAATGATTTAGGGCAAAATTCAGCTATACAGGATGGAATTATCTAGATTCAAACTTCAACAAGACCCAGACAGTAGTGTAGTCTCCACTAACTAAGCTGGCTGATCTTATAAGTCTGGTTAGGCTTCAGTCACTGCTGTCTTCTTGTTATGTGACTTCAGCCCACTGCTCTTTGCACATGAGTCTCCAGTAAGTAGGCAAAGCTTATATGAGACCGGAGACTTTAGCTGCTTCAGTGAAGCTACCAAAATAAACTTCAGAGGAAAGTTGCACGAGTCTTTTCTCTCTCTCTCTCTCTCTCTCTCTCTCTCTATATATATATATATATACACATGAATCCCTTTTCTTTCTCCCAAAACTTACTCTAGGCCGGCCACCTTAGAATAACTGAAATAATTCAAAGAAAGCAGGGGAGGACTTAACCGGCTTTGCCTGAAACCCAGATACAAGATATCCCTTGCTCTCTCTGACCCCTTCCAACACACACACACAAAATAAATAAATAAATAATCAATGCAAAGAGTGGGAAGAAGATTTAAGTAGTCCTCACATATAAGAGTGGACAGACCCATAGGGAGAATGGACGCAGGCTCAAAAATCATGAAAGATCCCTCATCAGTGCCTTCTTTCGTTAAGAAGTCAGCACAGCAATTCCCTTCCTGCAAAGTGTGAGAGAAAGAAATATCCATAGAGTTAAGAAGAAGGTGTATATTTTTTTAACCGTGTGAGACACCAACCAGGGGTAAGGAGTCAAACTTTTCATAACACTGATGATAAATGTGTTGTCACTTTCAAGTTTCAACCTCGACGTGAAGAAAGCCATAGTCAAAACAGTTTTGAATATCATTTAGTAGTAGGGGTGAAAAATTGGTTTATTCTGTAAAAAACCGAACCCAATAAATCGAATATTTTTGGTTCAGTTAAAACTGAATTTCTTTAATAAATTATATAAATAATAACGTCCAGTTAATTCAGTTTTTACAGTAAATCGAATTTCCTAACCTACAAACTGAAACCAAAACCAAAATTTTTGGTTCAGTTAAAACTGAATTTCTTTAATAAATTATATAAATAATAACGTCCAGTTGATTCAGTTTTTACAGTAAATCGAATTTCCTAACCTACAAACTGAAACCAAAACCAAAATTTTTGGTTTTAACCAGGCTTTGCTCACCCCTATCTAGTAGGGCTAGGAATTCAGCTTTAGTTAAAGTAGCAAAACCATAACTGTAAAACACCAAACAAAAAAAACCCATGGCGTTTCTAACCATCCCACCTCCACAAGTCTCACCCGGGTTACCTCAACTAGATAGGAAACATCCAAGAAATCCTTCTAACTCATCTTCTCCTTGGAGTTTTGAGGGGGATTGAGAACCTCAAGGGCAAGAGAATTCAGCTTATTCACAGATAATTCAGCTTTATATTTAGTGTTATTAATGCATTTACTAGTGTATTCAAGCATTTTTATATCTTTTGTCTATATCCATGCATTTCCAAAATGTATCCCTATCTGTATTCATCTCCATATCTGAGTTGCCCAATTCAAACCATTCTCCAATGCATGCTTTCTCGTGTCTGTTTGTTTGCTCTGAATTTTGGCATCTGAAAGTGCAATAATTAAATTAAGAGGTATATTAGTATTAGTGAACTTTTCTTTCCTCTAAACTCTGAATGCAAAGAATGTTGTTTTGAATTCTGAAAATTATCAAATATCCATTTTGTATATTGCACTTTAAGAGATAAGAGATAAGAGTAAACGAACAACCATTTTTCTCTTGAAGTTAAAAAATTCCTCTTAAGAAATGAGAGTTAAGAGGAAACGAACAAACCCTAAGTGATTGCTCTTAAACTCAACCTGTATATTCACACTTGATTGGCACTTAATAGCAGCAAAAATAGATCAATTTGACCAGACCCACTTTACAGAAATCATTGGTTGAGATTCTTTTGCTGGAGTTCTGAGGCTTATTAAATCATTGGCCAATGGGTCATATAGATGCAAAAAGCCCAAGCTTTTGCTGAATGAATATGGCCTGTTTAAACTAGGGGTGCAATTTAATCAAGCTTTAATTAAACAATTCAAGCACTAGTTTTTTATTAGGCTTGTTCGAATTCGGTGTTATTCAAACTCAAATTTCAAGGTAAATTCAACTAGTTATTTGAACTTGAATTTGATCAACAAAATATCAGCTTAAAAGCTTACGAGCCTATTTCAGTTATATATACCAGCAAATGTGTCCGTGTAATAATTTTTTATTCTATTAGTAATTTGTTTCCAAATTTTTCTCCAATTCTTTTTGTGTTTTTGTGTATAAAAATAAAGGAAAATTGCAGATTCGTATAATCGTATCCTGTACTTTGGGCCTAGTTTCACTTTGGTCCTTGAACTTAAAAACATGTCAATCCAATACCTAAACTTCAAAAACATATTAGTTTAATCTTTGTCGTTAGCAGCCCATCAGTTATTGATGACATGTACGACCAAAATTACCCTTTGACATAGTTCATCATCTTCTTCCTCAAGAATCAAATCATTTTCTGGTTTATTTTTGTTTTAGTTTGACTTTGCCTTTCTTGTTTGTAAAGATTGAACTGGCAAGTTTCAAAGTATCGATACATATTGGCCCGTATCGACTGATACGTATCGTTCTGACACCCCTCCGATATGCCCCTACAGTGGGTGTATCGGGGGTCTGACTGGTCTAGGGGATGGAGGAGACCTAAACCACCCCCCCTGAACCGGTTGCAAAATATATATAATATATATAACATAAAAAAAGGGTACTATATCGATATTTTGAACCTTGAGTGGAGGCAATAGGAATTTCTTAAGGATGAGTAAGAAATGATGCAAAACCATATGATCCCCATTTTGTATAGAAGATTTAGGGTACAATGAAAGGAGTTCGGAACTTTCAATCTGATGACCACAACACATTACTGGCCACATTCACCCAGCCACACATGTGGAACATCAGTTCAAGATGCAAAATTTGCACTGCTAATGAGAGCAATGTGGCAAAAAGCACAAGTTCTGCACTAAGTACAGGTGCAAATCATAGTCACAAACAAATGGATGTAAGACAAAACAGGGAGTAAAAGGTGTATCTGATCAAACATGAATGATATTTCAGCAGCAACAAATTTCTTATCCTAACCCTTGCAAGGAACCATGTTATGAGCTTTCTCACCATGACAAGGTTCAAAATATCGATACACCGGTATGAGGGTATTGAGCGAATTGATACACTTTTTTATATATATATTTTTTTTGTAACCCGTTTAGGGGGGGCCGGTTTAGGTCTCCTCCATCCCCTAGACCAGTCAAACCCCCGATACACCCATTGTAGGGGCGTATCGAAGGGGTGCCGATACATATCAGCCGATATAGACCAATATGTGTCGATACTTTGATCCTTGCACCAGGGTTGCATGTTCCCCAGTGACTTCATGGGCACAACTAAATGTCACTCTGCTACTCTATAGAGACATCTAAGATTTTTCAACTAATATGCATGTAAGAGAGAAAACTACTGATTTTAATTAGAAAATGAACAATAGCTTGTATGAAAGAAATAAAGGCTTTTAGATCAAATTCAACAAGCATTTTTCGGCCAGTTACATTAAGACCATGAATAGTTTGAATTAATTCTATAAAAAAAAAAGAGTAGTTTGAACCTTTGAATTAATAACCTGGTTGATGAAATTTTCTTCCTAATCCCTACATAATTAAATTAATAGTTGTATTTAATAATCAAAATTCTGGTTTGCTATATGGAGAAACTAATATGAGAACATGGAAATATTTTCTTTGCATCAATATGTGGTAGCATTTTACAATATTACAAACCAAAACTAATGGTAACAAATTTAGTTCTTTCCAACCTAAAATGTATGGCAACATAGTCATAGAAACCAACAAATAGAAGGAAATTTTCATTCAAAAAGACCATAAAAAAGAAAAAACAAACTATCAGCCGAAAAAGCAATTCAAAAAACTATGAAATATTAATGAAAATATAGATTGTATTAGATAAAGCTTGACACCTTAACAAACCCATCAACAAGGTACAAAATTTTTCTCTTTCTATATTCACCTTCAAGAAAAAAACAACACCCGATACGATACAATAGCCATGTATATGATCTCAGTCACCACTAAAGCCAAAGCATACTCTTAAGCCATGACAAAGTCTCATGTATTGATTGAGAACTTGTGTCTACATTTTGGACATTCGTAGAAAACTGTCTGCCCTTCATCTGCTGACCGTAGCTGCGACAAGAAACAGATAAGGGGTAGGGAGATTAGAATTTGATATGCATGAAGACAAGGAAAAAACGATGTCTAGCACAAAGAAACAAGAATCGAGAAAAGGATCCATATGGGCCTTTTACCTGTTTGGTGTAATATTCAAGCTGGGGGTGCCGACAACGAGGACAAGATTCATTTACCTGTCACACACAAGAGAATATGAGAACAACTAGCATTCTACACAGTGGGCAACACCATGCCTGCCATTGTGTTAGTTATCTATACTTACAACTGCTCTTTGAACCTCTTCCTCATCATTATCATATCCGTCAAGCTTCACAAATGGTTCTATTCCTAACTCCCTTCTGATATCCTACAAAAAAAAAATAAAAATAAAGTTGCATGGGCATATAATCAACAATTAAAGGAAGACAGAGGAAATATAAGGATCATTTCCTATGCCTAACAAGATATTTGAACAAAACATTGAAGAAATCCATAGACAGGCAGCCAACCATCATTCATCAGGGGGAATGTGAAAGAGAACTAGATCTCAGTTACAAGAGAAGTGGAAATGCACACTGATTCTAAACCTTAAGAATAAAAGAATGGAAACAAAGGATGCTAGAGCTTTTTTTACACTAACTATCCTAGTACATTAAGTAACACTTCAATTTGCCTCTTAAAAAAAGTAACCCTTCAATTTAACTGATAACTTGGAAAGATATTTTATTGACAACTAGAGATTACTTATATTCATTTACTTTTGAGTTAGAAGGCCTGTAAGTAAGGGGGAGTGGGTAGAAGGCTTGGACTGGCCAGAAATAGGGTTTGATAATAGAAGATGGTTGGAAAGAAGGTTTGAGTTGGAAGAGATTAAGGGGGCTGTGTTCTCTATGGATAGAACAAAAGCTCCAGGTCCGGATGGCTTCACAATGGCTTTTTACCAAGACTGCTGGGATACGGTGAAAGGTGACCTTCTGTTGGTGTTTAAAGAATTTCATAGAAGAGTGGTTAACCCAGGTGTAAACTCCACCTTTTTAGCTTTGGTCCTAAAAAAGAATGATGCATTGCATCCAAAGGACTTCAGCAGTCTGGTTAATAGGTTGTATAAGATCCTTGCAAAGGTGTTGTCTTTGAGACTGAAGGAAGTATTGCTAGCTATCATTACACCAAATCAAGGAGCCTTCGTGAGTGGAAGACAAATTACAGATCAAATTCTAATTGCCAATGAGAGTGGAGAATTTCAGAAAGGATAGGAAGAAGGGAGTGGTATGTAAGTTGGATCTGGAAAAGGCTTATGACTTGGTGGATTGGGATTTTTTAAGGAATGTTATGACCAAATTTGGATTTAGGACTAGATGGTGCAAATGGATTATGGGGTGTGTTCAGAATTGTCATTATTCTGTACTAGTGAATGAAACAATGGTTGACTTCTTTCCAACCATTAGGGGTGTCAGACAAGGAGACCCCCAGTCTCCCTTCTTGTTCACACTGATTGCTGATGTCTTAGGGAGAGTAATTCACAGAGCATATTCTAGGGGTCTTATTAGAGATTGGAGAGTTGGAAGGGAGGAAATCCCCCTCACCCATCTACATTTTGCAAATGATACGATTCTGTTCTGTGAAGGGGGAAATATGGGGTATATAAGGAACATGAAATTGGTGATACAACTCTTTGAACAAATGTCAAACTCGAAGGTGAATTTTGAGAAAAGTTGTGTAGTGGGTGTGAATTTGGAGGGAGAAGTCAGGGAGAATGTAGAAGTGCTAGGATGTGAAGTCTCAGAGTGGCCTTTGAATTATCAGGGGTTACCAATGGATGACAATCCAAAGAGAGTTTTTGGAATCCAGTGGTGGAAAGATTTGAAAAGAGACTTGTCTTTTGGAAAAGGAATTACCTTTCTCTGGGAGGGAGGATGACACCGATTAAGGCTACACTTGCAAATTTACCTATTTATTTCCTTTCAGTGTTCAAAATCTCAGTTAAGGTTTCTAGCAGATTGGAAAAGATGATGAAAGACTTCCTTTGGGAACCGGGAGAAGAGAAGAGGGACCATAGAGTAAGCTAGGAGGTGGTGACCAGGAATAAAGACAGCGGTGGCTTGGGTCTCGAGAACACTAGAAAAAGGAATTTGACCCTTCTGGGGAAATGGCTGTGGAGATTCCCATTAGAGGAGGAGAAATTATGGGCCAAGATAGTGACAAGCATACATGGGCTGGAGTTGAATGGATGGGATGCGGGAATCCGAGCTAGGACCACAAGCGCTTCACCTTGGAAATCCATCCATGAGTTGTTACTAGTTTTTTCCCCTCTTATCAGGTATGATTTGAATTCAAGCAATTCCATAAAATTTTGGGAACATACATGGGTGGGGGATGCCCCCCTAATGGACCGGTTTCCTTCTTTGTATGCCCTATTTGACTTTAAAACTGAGTCAGTTTCCTCTTTTATCACCCCTTCCTCTTCCATCTCTGATTTTAGGTGGCATTTGGGCTTGCGAAGGGCTGTGAGAGACTCAAACCTTGACAATATTTTGAATCTCCTTCAACTTCTTGACAATATTTTCTTAGACCCTACTAAGGTGGACTCTAGAATCTGGACCCCCACCCACACTGGTTCTTTCTCCTGTGCTTCTTTCTTCAAAGTTTTAAACCAGTCCACTAGTCCTGTAGCCCTCTCTTTTCCTGTTAATGAGGTTTGGTGCAGATCATTTTCTCCTAGGGTTGGTAGTTTTTGCTGGGAAGCCTTTCTAGAAAGATTCAACACTAGTGATCTGCTCCAAAAGAAAAGACCCAATACTTGTTTGTCCCCTCACTAATGTGTTCTTTATAAAGCTGATGGGGAGACTAGTTATCATCTACTGGTGTCTTGCCAATTTGCGAAGTCTATTCGGGAGTGGGCTTTCTCCTTCTTTGGGTGCAGTTGGAACCCTCCATCAAATTTGCAAAATCTGTTTTCCCCTTCTTTTTTCAGGTGGTGTATGAAAAGGGGAAGGATTATGTGGAGAGGATTAAGGGTTGCAGTTTGCTGGTCCTTATGGGAAGAAAGAAACTCCAAGATATCCTCTGAAACAGAGAGAGGTGCTAGAGACCCGAGGGCTTTGATCCTTATAAGGGTCATACAGTGGATGAAATCCCTAGAGTTATTCACAAATTATATAGTGGATGACATGTTAAGGAAATGGGGTGAGATAATTGTTCCCAAACCAAAATAGTAATGAGTGTGTCTTGGACCCCCCCCCCCCCACCTGCAGGTTTCATAAAACTAAACTTTGATGGGAGTTGCAAAGGGAATCCTGGACAATCAGGGATTGGGGGTGTTTTCAGGGATGAGAATGGGGTTGTCTTAGCCATGTTTTTAGGCCGAATTGGAGTGGGTGACTCTCTCAGAGTCGAGATCCATGCAGTTATGGAAGGAATCCAGAAAGCTAGGGAGATGAATATCAACAAACTCATAATTGAAGGGGATTCGGAGGTGGTGGTAGGATGGTTGAATAAAGACAGCAGTGGTTTATGGCATTACAGTAATGTGAGGAGGAAATCTAGATGGCCGGTTCGAGGAATGGAAGTTAAAATCATTTGGGTAAAAAGATCAGCTAATTCTTTTGTTGATGGGTTAGCTAAACAAGGGGTGGAGAGGGAGTCGATGTTTTGGGCACAGCTGTAATTTTATTCTTCTTTTCCCTTTCTCTTTCTCTTTTTTCTCCTTTTTTCCTTTCTTGGGGCTCAAACTGTTTTTGAAAGATAAGAAAGTTTGTCTTCCTATTTGTAATTTTTAATGAAATTACATAGTGAATTGTTATTGATCAAAAAAAAAAAAAAAAAGAAGAGGCAAAGTATAATTGATCATTAGAGATTATTGATCATGACAAATTGCTTCAAATTTTTTTAGACAATTTTAAAACTTAGTGCAAATATGAAAATTTCCTTTTCTACTTTTGTTTATTAGTTTATGCAAATGATATTCAGCCTGTCGTATGTGTGAAAGAGAGAGAGGAAGGAGAGGAGAATAGAGAAGAGGAGAGAAATGAATACTCTCCAGGCAGCCGGATATAATTATATGTTTAGAATAAATGCAAATGACTAATCTGCTCCTAATAAAAATGGGACAGGTACAACTAAAGAGGGACAGATCTGTAACTCTAACATGAAAAATAGAACAAGAAATGACACTAATGCCCTTATTCACATACCTATTAACAGTTTACATGCACTAAAATAACCTAAAAATGTTAGGTTTGCTTCCCACAATAAGCCTCCATTCACCATTAAAAGAGTAAAGTCTTCCCTTGCCATCCAAAGGACTAATTTTAGGTTTAAGATAAACAATGTGACATTTAAAAAACTCCCAACTGAGGGTTGGATTGTTCAAAAACAACACAAAATACATCTTTTTATGCAGGACAAAGAATAAAATAGGCTGATGGGAAGCCTGCTGCCTTGACCAAGTTGAGTAATGAATAAATGGAAAGCATGGAGCAACAATATTGGGCAATGACTGAGTTGGTTGGATGAAGTAGAAGAGACTTTTCTCCTTTTCAAATTCTAGGAAAAAATGAGTGATCGCTTCAACTTCCTGTTTGTTTCCCTTTAACACTGTCTATTCTTAATAAACAATAACAATAACAATAATATTATACAAAAAAACCCTCCCCTATCCAGATTTGGCTAAAAAATCTGCTGTTTGGTTCAATTCCCTGGGAATCCATCTGCAAACACAATTCAGGAATTTTTTTATACAATATTTTATCTTCTTTCTTTTTTTATCAATAACAGTAATTTTATTAAAATATATAAGGAAATTAACGGGTTTTCCTATTATTACAAAAAATATATATAGATCATTGATAAAATCTGTTTCTATGTTAATCTCCTAGATGATCATGTCCTTGGTATGAGTCACATTTTGGCTTCTTTCTTTTGGATAAATGTGATATATAATAGATGACAGTATTGCTGCATAGACAAAAAGGTCATTACCCAATGTTGGTCCTAGCTATCTAGGACCCTCAGAAGGGTGGACTGGTTACAGACCTAACATTTGGCATTTTCTTGCACAAAATGACCTCTCTTAGCCTCAAAGCCATGTTTTCATGTTTGTTAGCCCAATTGGTAACATTAAACCAAACCATAGCCTCTAGACTTTTTTCATTGGTAACATTGGAAACTTTATAGTTTGTCAGGAAAGAGTAATATGTTATCAATGAAGAAAAAAGAATAGCATATACAATGGTTAGAAGACTTACTAGGTAGGCAGGCACTACCTAACCCCTTCTTTGTTCTTCAGTATTATTTTTTTTTCTCATATTCCATAATCCATTTCCCATTTACTGCATTTTGCTTTGATTTTCATATGATAATATGATATAGCCATTGTTTAGGAAATCAGACTAGACCGGCCGGTCAGACCAGTCGAACTGTGACCCAAGACCCTGGCCGGTTTGGTCACACCCCAAGAACTGGAATTCTTAAAAAACCAGTCAAAACCAGCTGACTGGCCAGTTTAACCTGAAAACCAATGAACGGGTCCCGGTTTCATGAAGCCACCCAGGTCACTAAATAATTGTAATTTCAAAATGCTTGTGACAGGACTTGAACCCATGACCTTTTATTTACATGTATTGCTTAATCATCATTAATTCATTTCTTTATTTGTGTTAGTTAATGATTCTTTATTGTATATAGTACTTTATTACACAAGTATTTTAAAGAAGATGTGAATTAAAAGGCTTGAAGCCTAGTCATTTCTTTAAAAATTAAGGAATTTTACAATTTGTCATCCATCCACCATATTTAAGTATGATAAAATTCGTAAAATATATTATGTAGCATTTATATGACCCATAATACATATATGCCACATCATCACCATTTGACCCTGGTTGAACCTCTGACCCATGAACCTCTCCCTTTTCCGGTTCTATGAAGTCCGATTCTCTAAACAATGGATATAACCATGATATAATGTAGATATGAAATAAAATTGTTGTGGAAAGAGAATTGCCTAAAATAAAACCTAAATTTTAACTTTAAGTCTAAATGCAGATTTAAGTTCTAATTAACACTTACAGGATACAGTTCTATAATGCATAATTCCAACTTTTCATAAAGTATTCAAGTTGTTCATGGTTAACAAGAGGTGCAAGCAAGAAAAGGAGATGTGCATCAGAATGCAAATTGAAAGCGTACCTCAGCAGTTACTGTGTAGCATGTTTCTTTTCCAGCCATCTCTGAAAAATGAAAGCTATTATCAGTACAAATAGGATCCAAAACAAGGGGAGTCATGTCATATGGATCCAGCATAGCTTAGGTAGAACCATATGCCTCTTACAATTTTGACCACAAACAGACAGACAGACAATGACTGTCATCTGTCTATCGAAAAAGAAAAAGACAATAACTGTCACCTTGCTTCCAATATAGCTTAGACAATTTGCCTCTACAATTTTGTCCACAGAGACGGGAGGGAGGTTAAATGACAGAAGAAAAAATGAAATTACTGAAATTACAATCCTAATTTCCAAAAAAGACAACCATATAGACTTTTAAAGCAGGCAGGCAGATAAAAGCAGAAGTATCAAAAGATGGTTATAATTAGAAAACAAATCAATACAACAATCCTCTTAGATAACTAGTTTAGTGTCACATTAAATTATATGCAGAGAGAGAGAGATGGAAACATTAAACAATGGATAATATAAAAATTATTACACATCAGTGTTTTAAAAGCGCAAGGCACAAAAAAGGCGCAGGGGTCAATTTGCAACTGAGGCACAAAAATTAAAAAAAAAATGCTAAAATTAAAAAAAAAATGTCAGAAAATAAAAAAAATGCAAAAAAATGAGCATAATATTAATAAAAATATAAACTTTAAATTTTAAAAATAAATGTTTTAAAAAACTTATTATCTAAAATTAAAATACATAAACATAACATGTAAAGAATATTCAAATGTGAATTTAAAAATAAAATCAAACATATAAAACATTTTCAAGCATGTAAAACCCACAATCTCTTTTTCTTTCCTCAATTGCATTACTTGAAGTAGCTAATTTGATGTAAAACATATTACCTTCCTGATTCTACAAGCCGCCTTTGTGCCACGCCCCTCGAGACCAGCCCAAACAAGTCCATGTTAGGGTCTTAAATTCTTAGTTCTCACATAAAAAATAACGATTTATAATGTTGCTCCGAGAACCCCCCCCCCCTCTATGTGGTAATGTTGTTCATTCATTCATCCTACTAAAACGTTTTCTTAAAAAGCAATTAAAATTATAAATCATTATTTTTTTTGTGTGGGAACTAAGAATTTAAGACCTTAACATGGACTTATTTGGGCTTGCCTCGAGCGGGGTGGCATGGGGGGTCTAGGGGTGGAACCCCCGGCCCAACTGTTAGGGTGAAAAAAAGCAAAAAGCGCAGAATTTTAAAAAGGCGCATACTTGGGCTGAGGCGCAAGGCGCCTACCCTAAAATGCACCTAGGTGCGCCTGAGGCATGCCTTTTAAATCATTGGTTCCTCCTACAAGTGTGGTGAATCTTTTTTAATCTAGCTTTTTTCCGTCAGTCAAAGAAAAGAGGAAGGGTAATGTGGAGAGTAACGAGGGCAACAATTGTTTGGGCAGTGTGGGGATAGAGAAATAATAGAATCTTTCAAGGGAAAGAAAAATCAGCACATGAAGTCATAGAAGGGATCACTATCAAGGTTATACATTGGCTGAAATCACTGGACCTGTTCAAGAACTTCTCTGTAGATGACTTAATTAGAGGGTGGAGCACAATAGCAGCTTCTTCCTGCCCCTCTTTATCTATCCAAGAGGACTGGTCGCCCCCGTTATCTGAGGCTGTTAAGCTAAACTTTGATGGCAGTTTTGTAGGTAATCCAGGCCCTTCTAGAATTGGGGGTGTCTTTAGAGGTGGGGAAGGAAAAGTCCTAGCCCTTTATTCTGGCCCGATAGGATTGGGGGACTCTCTTAGAGCAGAAGTTCCGGCACTCCTACAGGGGCTCAAGCTGGCTAAACAGTTGGGTTTTCAGCAGTTGGAAGTGGAGGGAGATTCGAATCTGATAATAGGTTGGATGCAAACAAACAGCTTAGGTGACTGGTCCCTTAAACAACCTATAAGGGAGATTATGCAACTAACAAGGGAGCTTGAAGTCAGGTTTAAATGGACTAGGAGACCAGCCAATGCAGTGGCTAATACTTTAGCAAAGCAAGGAGTTAGTAGGCAGAACCTTTTTGGGCCTGTTTGTAATTTGATGAGGGTTCACCTTGTTTTTGAAGGTGACAATTTGTACTAAGTTTCTTAAATAATTAATGAAAGTTGCTGTTTCCAATAAAAAAAAAGCTACGTATCAAAGAAATGGGAATGTCAAGCTAATAATTAACTTTCAATCTTTCACCTTAGTTTTTTTGTCAGCCTAAATTGATGTTTATGGTCCTTTCATAAATTTTGCAAAATGGCCTTTCAACTTCTTGCATCATTCTTAATGAACTTTTTGCTTTTATTATTGACAAAATTTATTACCTAGACCAATAATCATACTACCTACAAACATTTGGTTGACTTAAAATCTAGAAGTTTGTAGTACTAGAGTACTACATACACTCGACTACTCCAAACTCCAAAATATAACCTGCTGACTCAGAGCTATTTTCCAAATTGCATTCGCCAAGCTCCTAGAAGGGTAAAAGCTGACAATGAAAGTTTCTAATCCCTCATTCCCTTCCTCTTCATTTGCAATACTTGCAACAGAAACTGGGATTTACCAATGAAATACTAATAAAGTAAACTATAATGTTGGTAACACATAACTGGTTCTTATAGTATATATATATATATATATATTCTTTTGGAAACAAGTTCACGCAATCAATCTGGTTGATAGGCACGGCAAGATACATGAAATATGAGCACACACCGCTATAGATAGAAACATGGCTGAAAAAAAAACGAAAAGAGCAAATGAATTTACCTTTCCCGCTCCTCTTGAATCCACATAATGGGCACTCTGCATACTTGCGGGAATTCAATGAGAGAAGCGTTCCGCACAAGTCGCAGAACAAGAAATCCCGTCCTTGAAAATACGCCATGGAACAACCACCACCTTCAGTTTAATATTTCTACACAATAAGAAAGGTCAGAGCAGAATATACTCTGCAAGTGCTAGTACGTAGGGATCCACGAGCCAGCACCCCAATCGGTTTGACCAAGGAATCCCTTACTTAATTACTAAAATAGAACATGGAATTAAAAAAAAAAATGCATAATCATCTGCAACCCCTAGGCTTCATAAATGAATTTGAAATGGCAACAGTCAAGTAAATACATCAACGTGAAAGCAGAAAATAGGAAAAAATGGTAAGGAAATAAGAATGTAACATAAAGAGACCACTGGAAGGTAAATCTATCAAAGCATGGGTGATTGGGGAGAGGGGTTTCATACCACAGTGTTGCCTTCAATCGGTAATCCGATGCTGCAATGAAAAGGCGGGACGACTAATGCAGTTCGTTGATGGCAGCTCAATTTGGTGGAGTTATCAATGGTGAAGGAGAACCGATGGTTTCTTCTTCATAGTGAATGGGATCAGACAGCAATGTTCGAGCAACAAAACAAGGGTGTCCGGTGACGTTTGGCGAGGTCCGGTGGGATGACGCAAGTGTCTGGTTTCTATTGCTCAACAGGGGTTAGCCGACGTCTCTGGTGTCTGAGACTCTCGAGGGCGGAAGCTTCCCCCAAAGGTGATGGTGATGCTCGACGGCTAACCGGACTGAAGGATACGATCGGGAGAGTTTCTGTCAACGGCGGGTGCTGTGGAAGCTTGGGTCTACTCGGGTTGCAGGAAAACAGAGGAGAGCAAGATGAACAGGTGAAGATGGTTGTGCCGCTGCTCGTTCAAAAGGAGGGGAGAGAGAGAGAGAGAAAGAGAAGTGGTGGTGGGCTAAGAGTTCGGCAGCCGCTCTGCTTCAGTGGTGTCGAACCGGGCGGGGAGTGGGGAAGACCATGAACGGTTTCCCCTCTCCACTCATAATGATACTGTGGTAGGGTTTAGGGTATTTTTGTCATTTCAATAATTAATAGTGTCTTTCAGTAATTTCAGTAGGATAATGATCAAACCGAAATTCATGTTAAGGTAAGATGTTTTTTAAATGGTGGAGATGAGTTCGGCTTCGATCCGTGCAAGCCCATCCTGACACGTGACACCGTTCGAATAGTCTCTGGCTCTCTGCCCTGCAATGGAGAGATATTCCCAAGCTCTAAAAGCTGTTTGAACTGACTTTGCACTGATCAAAACCCAACTCGGTGGAGATGTGTCTAGGGTGGTGCTTGAAGGCCTTATGGCAGGGCGGGTTCAGGGTGGAGCATTCATTTTTCATGGAAATCCGGGAATTTCGCGGAAAAATCTATTATGCGGAAAATATATGGTACGGGAAGAGTTTTGATCGATCAAAATCCAGCCATGAATTTTGATAAATAACATCTGATTGGTTATTACATTTATGATTCCAGTTGACTGGTCAGAAGTTTTTTAGATATTATATCTTTTTCATATTATAGTCAAACCCGAATTTCGAATTTTTCCGTTCCAATTCAATTATCTAAAATTAGGGATTTAGAGTATTTTAGGAATTGGATTATGATAATGTAGGAGTATAATAAAAATTAAATTATGGCATCTTAAGGGAGATTGGCTTATGCCCACACCGTTCCAATTGCCTTTTGCATCCTTGCATTGGAAATATCTCCCCATGAAATAAAACACATAAGTAGGGATATTCTCAAATGGGCTTTGCCCTAACCAAAACCGAACTCATCCTAGGGTTTAAAAACTTTATGGATAATTTAAAAGTATTTTATAAATTAATACTAAATCCATAAATATTTTACTAGTTTGTCATCGGGTTCGAAGTGGGTTCGGGGAATTATATGCAAACCACATCCCCACCCCTGCCCCCGTTTAAGATCAAGGAAAACCCACCCCATTTGGGTGGGGTAGGGCCCCTGTTTTATACGGAAATTCCCATCCCTACTTAAGGACTTAGGGTTTCAAGCACAAAATCACATAAAGGCTAAAGCTTGATTAATCTAATTGAGAAAACCCCAAAATTATGTCCATTTTCAATAAACTGAAAAATAGTATTTTTTTGCTCTATCTATAATATTTTTTATTTCTTAATTCTAGGGTTTTCCTTCTTTTGTTTTTCCTATTCATACAATTGGGTAGTTGGGTTAGGCGGTAGGTTATGATCCACAAGCATCAGCAGGTCAACATTGGTTGAGACCTGACATTGTTATCAAATGAACTAGATAATGAAGTAGAATCAAATCAAATGAACTAGAAAATGAAGTAAAACATCATTTCAAACATGACATTATTATCAAGTGAACTCGAAAATGAACCACTTGTTATTTTTCTTATGGATTACCAAAGAATTACTCAAAACCAATGCGTAAATGCTAACTGAAATAAAGCACCCTAAACTAGAATAATCCATTTATGTTCACCTTTTAATTGGGTCAATTAAACGGGGCAATAATACCTAGACAGGACTTTGTAGGTTGATAAAACTGAATATAAATTTACATGGAGCAGTAATGGGTATCCAAATCAAAACGCAAATAACAGTTTCGGGGCAAAGTATGGGCTCATCACATGAGTCGAGCCAAGCCAATCGGAACCTAAGGTACCAGGGATATGCAGAAGCCTTAATGGGTCATTTATCCAATGGAGCCCTTATTGGGCTAGGCTTTGATGATCCAACCGAAATCACATTAACCAGGAACACCCATTAACCTTCCTTCCAAAGTGCAACCAACATATTCCATTAGAACCCTTGAGGCGGTTAGCCCATCTAGATTGCTTATTTAGAAAAATCAAAATTGGTCAAATCCATAAGCATAACCAAAAATATTAACATATTTAGGTAAAAAAAAAGAAAACCATGAAAAAAATATATAAGTGGGAGCTCAGGCCAAACCAAACTGACTAAAAAAGAAACTAGAAAGGCACCGACAAACAACAAAAAAAAGGTTGTCATAGGGAGAAAAGCATCACGGAAAAAATGATGATGATGATGAAATAAATTAAGTAGAATAAGAAAACGAAACTTCAAAAAACTTCAAAATGCTAGTAACATCTTGGCAATGCACGATAGTAATTATGTAATCTATATCTATATTATATAATAGTGCGAATGCAGTGTGAAATTTTTTTGGACTAAAATTACCCTAAGACTCCGTTTGGTTTGTGGGAAGATTTGGGTGGGATGGGAAAGTGTAAAAATTTAACTTTCTAGTGTTTGGTTTTACATGGCAAAATAGAAGGAAAATTATCCAAGACAATACAGAGGTCTCGAAGGTTCAATCCACAGAGGGAGGATGAAGACGAAATAGAGATCTCAGAGGTTCAATCTGCCCTCATCGCCGGTGAATGCATACCATCGTCATCAACGGTGTTACCAGCAGCGACAGATCTGTTTCGTCATCAACGGTGATGGCGATGGTGGCGATTACCAGTAGCAACGATGAGGATGAAGACGATCTCCAATTTTCTCAAGTTTTTCCACCGGGGTCGCATGGTTTTGCCTCGAATCCTTGATTTTGGGATCTGGCATCCCACCTTTTTCTCACCTCATCCCACTCTTTCCCTCAAAACAAATATGAGAAAGGGGAATATTCCCTTTTCCTAATCCCCATCCCACAAACCAAACGGAGCCTTACTTCTTTGTTTGAAAAAGAGTATAAAAGTTATTTTATTATAGCTTTAATGGCTATTAAAATGGCCATATTTGTGTATTTAATCCATCTCTAATTGAAAGAGTTGGAAATGTAACTTAAATTATTACTTTCCACCTCATTTAATCCCCTCTCGTTAAGTCTTGACTTAATGTATTAAATTCCATTTTATCCTATTAAATCCTATATTTTTAAGTTATTTTTCATTAACAAATGCTACTGATTAGATCTATGTCAATATTTTTAACAATGTAAACCTATATATTTAAAATTGACTTAATAACAAAACCATTCTTAATACAAGTGGTAACTAAGCAATTCAACCATTTGAATCAAACTAATCAACCTATGAAATCATATTTATCTAATAAAATTTTTAAAATAGAAATAAACATGGAAAATTACAAAAAAGGTAGAAAAAATAGACATGTTTATGATATTTTTCTTAATCAAATATAAAATAAGTGTAATAAATAAGAATTATTTTTATTGATAATAAAAATGAAATACATAATTTAGAACATACCAAAAATGAAATACAAAAATTAATAATAAATAGCTTAACTTTGGGTTAAATGTGTTAACCTTTAATGTCATAAATAAATAATAAAATTTAATAAAATACAAAAATACAAAAATGAAAAAAAAAATTGCATAAATTTTGCAAAAAAAAAACATTTAGGCACATGTCTAATATCATGTATTTATCATAATAAACAAAAAGTAAGTGTGACGTATCAGAATTATTTTTACACATAAAATACAAAAAAAAATATAGAAAAAATGAACACATATATAATTCTACATTTACACTACTATTAAAAATAAAGTTTGTAGAACTTTCTTTTGAGTAAAATCGATGTTTTAAAAACCGACCTGGAAATGGAACCACTTTGGCTTTCGGTTTTTGGGTCAACGGTTCAACCATCCATTTTGAGCAGACCAAACTAGTAAGATGTAAAATATAATGTACCGTTATACTAGTATTAGGTTAAAGTCTACCGTATATTTACATTATTATGAGAGGGGAGTGTGAGACTTTGAGAAGGAAGTGGCTGGTTAAAGTTAAGAAACGAGAAAAAAGAATGAGAAGAAGAAGAAGAAGAAGAAGAAGAAGAAGAAGAGGAAGAAGAAGGAAGCACTACTGGAGGCGCTTGTCACCATGTTCCCTGATCGTTATATCGTTTTCCCTGAGAATAAGAAGAAAAAGAACAATAAGGAATCGCCATCGACGGCTATCTCCACGTTTGTCATCACTATTGCTACAACACTATTTTCCCTCTTCTTACATCTCTCTAAATCTCTCTCAAATCCCAGATCGTTTCCTTTACTGGTGTATCACAGATTTCTAATACAAGATTAGTGTTTAATCTCTCATCTCTTGCATCGGTTTTTCGATTTCTTCATTGGAATTGCTATTTTTTTTTGTTACGACTTAAAAAGAATCACATAAATGAGAAAACTCAAAATCAAAATAAAAAACTATCCCTTAACTAATTTTAGCCATTAGGAATAATTGAACAAATTATGAGATACGAAAGTTTCTTTTTTTTATTGTCTAATTTATATTTTAAAATAAATAAAAAATTTGGAATTAGTTTGAAAGCAACATGAAAGTCGTTATCCGAGTGAACATTTTAATAGTTAAACCATTTGGGTCAGCGATTCTCTGACCATTTCAACAGTTTTTTGTAAAATAGCGGTTCAGGGCCAAAACAGAACCAATGACTTGAGTGGTTCTCAGGCCAAACGGTTTGACCGTTCAATTTGGTCCATTTTTTAAAACAACGACTAAAAGACTCATTTTTTAAATTTAGTCCCTATTTAATTAATTGTAAGGTTTAAATTATAATTTAAACTACTATTTTTCACTCCATTCATTTTTTTCTATTTAAATCTTATATTTTTTTTATAAATGAACAAAAGAAAAAAGATGCACCAAAAAGATAAAACACTACAAAAAGAAAAATCTATCCAAGTAGGCAGGCCTCTCAATGATACTTCACAATTCGATTTGATTATCACATATTTGGATGAACTGTTTATGTAATCATATTTGGATTCTGCAATCTACATTTGGTTAATAATAAAAAATATAAAAATATAAAAAATAAAAAATACATAAAGTTTATAGAAAGTTTTGGATATATTATTACTATAATTATCATTATCTAAAATTGCCACGTGCAAAGAACGTGCAATCTTCCTAGTGTAGAAAAAAAGTTGAATGGCAAAAGGGACCACAACTCATACAAAACAAGAAAACCAAAGGTTTGAAAAGTCAGAATCATCAATAAAACAAAAAAAAAATCCTTACAACACAACCTAAACACTGAAATCAAAGCTTTTGTAAGGAAGTAGAAGCATAGTAGGAAAAAAATGGGATAAAAAAAATGATCGCATCATTACTTCTATGAACATAGAAGGGAGAGGGATAGAGATTGAGAAAAAAGAGAACAACAACTATACAAAGTTGAATGGCAAAAGGGACCACAACTCATACAAAACAAGAAAACCAAAGGTTCGAAAAGTAAGAATCATCAATAAAACAAAAAAAAAAACAATAAAATAAAAAAAAATCCTTACAACACAACCTAAACACTGAAATCAAAGCTTTTGTAAGGAGGTAGAAGCATAGTAGGAAAATATGGGATAAAAAAATAAATGATTGCATCATTGCTTCCATAAACATAAAAGGGAGAGGGATAGAGATTAAGAAAAAAGAGAACAACAAAAAGCAACACAAGGATAAGAGTAAAAAAGTGTAACAATGTAGGGGTGGAGTCAAGTAATGCAATAAAACAAATCAATGTAAATGCGATATCAACAAAGGCTACCTAAGTACAATCACTAGCAATAAGTAAACCGAAAATATAAAGAGCTCACCTACACACAGTGGATCAAAACCAAGAAAGAATGAGATTAGAGACTAATATGATAGAAATGGGTGCAATAAATAGGGCTAAAATATAAGTAATATCATCTTTAAGAGACTTCTATAAATAGAGTATAGTCTGTACAAAGCAAAACTATGTATATAACGAGGGAAGAGGATGGGCAATAAAAATGGGAAAGAAAACTAATGAAAGCAAGTTGAGAATACAAGGAGAAAATGGGATGTTAGAATGCATATATAAATATTAGCAAGGCAAAAAACGAGATGGGAAACAAGGACAACGAACATCACTACACCTACCAAAGGTATACCTATGACAGGGCAAACATTTGAAAGACAATAATAAATGATAAGAAAAAATAGAAGTCTAAAATTGTAGAGAAAATATGTTAAGAAATTCCAATTAGATATAGGTATCATTTATTATCGGCATTTTAATGACTAAACAACACATAAAGAAGAAGCAAAGAACCAAGTACTAACCAAAAGGGGAAAAATAAACAATACCAATATCCTCAAACTAATTTAGAGCAAATCTTACAAAAAGGACAAAATAATTACAAGTTGATAAGGCTAATGACTAAACAACATAAGTATAAAGGAAACAGAAAAAAAAAGGGAAACTAAATAATAATTATACTAACCTTATAGGGAAAAAAGCCTAGGCAAAGCTATGCAGCAATTACATAACAAAAAGTTGTAAGCACCCAAAAAATATAAACAACATAGGACTTGATATAAAAAGAAACTTAAAAATCATACATTATGAAGAATCATGAAGCAAGAAACAAACGACTGGCAGCATTAAATAGAAAACACTCTACCCGACTCTAAAGACCAAGGTGATAATAGGGCATAATAAAAACCGCTACAAAACCCAAATGCATGTCATCATAT
>NW_010729109.1:1255996-1316395 GCF_000365185.1 Nelumbo nucifera
AAGGCTTGTGCGAACTGCGCCCAGCTTCTTATCGATCCAGGCGCCAAGTTCCGGTACCACATGCGTGCTGCTCCCCTGAAGGTAGTGGAGAAGGCTATGCACATGCATGACTCACTGGCTCGCGCTAGGTGCATCTGTGACTGAAAGGCGTCTACATGATCATTCGGGTCGAACGACCCATCATACTTGTCAAGAGGGGGAAGCTTGAAATCCTTGGGCATTGGGACTACCAAGAGTTCGGAGGACAGGGGGGACAGAACCGAGAGGAGTGGAGCCTTGGCTTCGGCTGAGCCTACCTCTTCTTTGCCCATGAGCTCGGGCAAATCACGGGTGACAGATCGGTGAGCTCGGCGGCGGCGTCTCTGCTTCTTGGTGGGCTCGACGTTAGTGCTGCTCACCTCCGCGCTGTCCAGAATGGTTTGTGCTGGAGCAGCCCGGTCTGCTGGTGATGGCTGCAGACATAAGGGGCCTGCTTAGAGTCTGCTGCCAGGATCTCGAACCGATTTTCAAGGATTGGGGTTCCGAACTTTGACTGTCGGGGTGACGTTGACCTGCCTAGTCGGGGTCCCCCCGACCTATCCACCCGCGGCGAGATCGGGGTAGCCGGTCTCTCCTGTCAGCCAAGGGGGGAGGTCTAGTTTTTTGGGGGATTTTGGGGGGGCTTCTCCTCGGCCGGAGTGCTCGCTCTAGCGGCGAGATCTGGCTTGCTGCGGGGCCAGGTGCTGAGGCTGGAGTTGAGGCTGTTGAAGCTGAGGTTGGGGCAGCTGGGGGAACTGCTGCTAGTACTGGTACTGGGAGACCTGGTGCAGCACATGCTGTTGATAGAGCTGAAGTTGCTGGAACTGTTGCATTTGAGCCTGCATGGCCCTCATGCACTGCATCAGGTCCTCCAGCTGGTTCGGGCTGGCCGCTGGGGGCACAACCGAGGGTTCAGTGAACGTTGTTCCGACTGTAGCGGGGAGTGAAGCGATGACAGGTGCCATTGTGAGAGGCACGTTCAAGCTGGGAATTTCGTCCGCTGAGAGGGGGACGGTGAACTGCCCGATACAGACAGTAGGAGACTGGGGTTGCTCCCTGGAGTTACCCATTTCTATGCTTCGTCCGACGTTGCTAGGGGAAGCCATGAGCGCTGAGTTGTGTTTAAGGAAGAAGAAGTAACTGAGAATTTAAAGGGGAAGGCCTTTTGAAGCGTTCCCACAGACGACGCCAAATGATGTGGCACAATCCGGGCACTCCTAGCTGGCGGCTGACTGGCTCCTCGCTGGCAACGACCGGCACCTGAGAAGATGAAAGGAAGGATTCCCGAGGATTAGCCCGATGGGAATACTCCGATGCTTAAGTTATTACTGTGTATGGGGAGTAAAGAGGGAAACGAAAGCTAAGAGTGGAGGTCGCGCTTTATCACTATATTCCCGAGATTAGAGGTCTCAAGAGCCTTTCTCTTCTGCCCTGGGGGGCTCTTATAGGAGTGCTCTTGCGAGATCGGGCATAGCCGCCACTGGGTCCCTGCCACACTCGTTACTTGCCAGGGCTGCGCAGGTGGCCGGTGGGACGTACTCCTTACTCGGGCGAGTGACACATCCCCAAAGTGACAGGCACGCCTCTGCCTACTGAGAGACGTGGGCGTAGACTGTCAAAAGGACAGGGATTGTGCCGTCAGTTAGGGACGTGGCCCAGTTTGACCGGTACGGCTTATTAACTAGAAGCTTCCTGAGGGAAGCTTGTGCGGCCCGTTCGCAAGCTACTCTGTAACGAACTTTGAATACTTCAGACGTACCCTTAGTAGAATTTGTCCTCGGAATATCCCTTGAGGTAGCTCGGGGAGCTCAGAGCTCGCATTGTGGCGAGCCCCTCCTTTACCTCGCTACCACGTAGCGGGCTGCTTTATGGGCCTATCACTTAACCGTATCGGAACACGATGCTGAGTTGTCGCTTACACTGAATCGGCATCTACGTGTCACCATTTCATAGGTCGGGTCAAATCATCCTTCATCACTAACTCTTAAGAAGAAAATTGAAATGAAACATCAAATTCTCAGATTGATGGTTGGCTATTCTATAATTCAGATTAGAAGACAAAGTCATGCAAAAAGTTAAAATCTATTCTCGAAGAGAAGCACTGAAACTTTTTGTAACCAATTTCCTACTTTTGAGTAAGGCAAAGAACTACTTATAAAGTAAATGAACCTAAGGTTAAAAATAACTAAACCATTGATCAAAACTGCACAATATCAAATACTAATAGTGCATAAAGGATATTCATAGCAATGCATAAGGCCTTTCTTTAGTTAAAAAATACTATACATACCCTAACCATTATACCATATGCATGTGCATCCAAGGTTTGGTTCAAATGGGATGAATCCAAAGAAAACCCAAGCTTAGTGGAGTTACTTCCCTACTTACAAATCATTCATAAAACCTTAGGGAAACCTGAAGTCTAAACCTTTAACTAAAACAGTAAATTATAAATTACTATTTTGAAAAGCTACAATTGTCAACTAAGTACCTACTTTTATTAGTGCAGGGGGTAGGATGACTAAATTAAAATTATAGAAGTTGGTTTTATGAGATTATCACTTAGATATGTGAAGACGCAATCATTCCTATCCTTCTAAATCATGCAGATCATCTTCAATGCATCCAGATATGATTCTATCCTATTTGAGGGGAAAACTAAAGCTGTGTTTGGATTTTGTACTTTTGAAAGATCAAAGGCAGAAAGCATTCTTATGTGACTTTATTGTTTGACTTTTGCTATGAAAGGAATTTGGCAAAATGTGGTGTTTGGATACAAAAACATGTTGTACACATGTGTATGGAACATTGACACACTGTATTCTTTTTTGTGTTTATTTTGGCACACTAGTCTTCTAGCCCCATGTATTAGGTTCATGAGTGAGTTGCTGTACACTGTAATCTCTCCCATTCAAATCAGATTAATTTGTCACCATAACATTTCTATTCTCTATTATGAGGTATAGGGATGGATATTCATCCATCAAAGTTGAGTTTCTGCACCAAAATTTATATATACAAAATTTTTGTTTGCTAAACCAAAAATTTATCTTTATATATATAATGCACCAAAATTCATCCATCATATGGATATTCATCAAGTTGGATGAAAGTTGAAAGAATCTAGATGGCACCTATTGTAACTACTCTGGCAAACCAGCAGATAATCCTAATTGGCAATTAATAAGGGTTTTAGTTAAGAGGGAAAATGAAAAGAAATAGTTTAGTCGGGGTTGTTTAGGAATCTAATGAGATGAAGAACAAATCCTTTTGAGTAATGAAATCCCACTTATTATCAATGAAAATATAGAATCAAAGTGAAAACTTTCATTCTATTGAAGTTTCAAGTCATTCTTTTGTTGTTGAAGAAACACAGTACATTCTTTCAATGATCATTTAAGCTTTGATTTTGATCTCTTTCAACGTAATTTTCCTTTTCTTCCCTTGTAAATGTATCTATAATCACCACAAAATGACAAATCCATAACAACAAAAGATCAGTAAAGAGCACCTGCAAAAACCTTTGCCACAAATCAAACTAATGCTTAAATAAATAAATCAAACTAAACCAGTAAAACAACTTTTACACCCTCAAAGGTCTAAAAAAAGGACCATTTGTTCTACAACAAAACCTCAAAATATACAATAAAACTAAGAGAGAGAGAGAGAGAGAGAGAGAGTAGGGGTGAGCAAACGGTTTGTTCGGTTTAAAACCAATCCGAATAAACCAAACTAATATAATTGGAAACCGAACCAAAATAGAAGTTTGGTTAAACCGAACAAACCAAACTGAATTTTTTTGGTTAATTCATTTGTTTTGATAAAATTGAACTTCAAATAGGTGGGTCATTTACAAAGACCTGTTATAACTTAAAAAAAATTGAACATAAATATCAATTTGCAAAGAACCATTATCAGTATTCATTGCTTCATAATTTCTATGATAAAAGGAAATAATTAGAAATTTAGAATAGCCTCATAATTAGCATCTTAAAAAAGAATGATCTTCTGTAATCAGTAGAGAACGATCTTTTGAACTTCTTTTGGACTCAAAAGTATCCATGTTTAGATGTTCCAAATTACAACCTTCTCGTCAATGCTCATAGACACAGTTGCATCAAATGCTCACAAAAATTTACAAATGACTTACAAAAATTGATAAGACAATAAGATGATTCCAATGGTGAATAATGATCAACCGTACATCATTGGCTTGCTACAAAATGGTTAGACATCGCCTTTCTCTATTGAAGTGAACTAGAACGACTGTACATTATGGGTTTGCAACAAAATGGTTAAAATTTAAAAATGGTTTCAAGAGTCTACTCCTGAAGAAATCAAATGGAGTTTAAGTAAAAATAAAGAAATAAGCAAACCTTTTGGCATTTGCTCACCAAGAAGTCACCAGTTGCCACCACTGCTGGGCTAACTGAAAGTCTGAAACTAATGTCATCGCTTGTCGCTCGCTAGTGGTAGATAACGGAAGATGAAACCCCCCAAACTCCAAAGGTCACCAACACCACACTAGGGTTTTAACTTTTAACTAAAACCTTTGGAGGGAACTGTCGAACTGGGAAGAGAGGAAGACAAACTAACAAAGGGGAAGGGGATTTGCGTTCTTTTCCAAATTCCCTAGTGCACCCATTCTATTAAGATTTAGGAAATTACAAATTTACCTATGGAAGATCATTTTTTTTATTAACTGAACTGCTAAATACAATAACTAAAACCGGAATCCGAACTTCTAAGAAGCCGATGTTTACAACCGAATATTCAAATTACCGACCCGAAAGCACCAAACTCGAAATTTATGTTCAGTTATTCGGTTTTAACTGAAGTATGCTCACCCCTAAGTAAGAGAGAGAGAGAGTTACATGCGCCAAAACAAACTATCACAAACAAAATATCAATAATAGATATCTAGATGCAACAACCAGAATCTATCATTTAGTAAGAAATAAATTAGGCTACAGAACCAAACAAAACAAATAGTTAGACAACTTCTATTCCACCCTAGAAGCAAACTAAAAACCAATAATAAGAGTAAGAAATAAGAACAAATGACCATACAATAAGAATAAAAATAGTTTCAAGGATAAGAGTAAGTCCCTAGACAACAAAAAAAAAAAAAAGAAAGGCAACATTTACAACTGAAAGGTAGTCAATCTCAAGTACATGCATATAACTAGAACTAGAAGCAAAGAAATTAACAATTGTTCCCCAATAAATATCAATGGTAGAGAAGTTGGTTTGCCTCATTGCCCAATGCCTTAACTCTTTCTTTTACTCAGCCAGTCAAAGGTTTTCATCATTCAAGCACAAATTCTTATTCTTTAATTCTTCACATTTTGAATAATAATACTTTTTTTTTGAATAATAATAGTTGCACTCGTCATAATTGTAATCATCAATGTTAAACTTAAAGACAATTCTAAGTGTAGAAATAGCCTTTTTTGGATGCCAACTAAATAAACTCCTCAAGAGTTAGATGAATCCCCCTTAATATATAATCATTGGTATATATATATATATATATAGTAATAATTATAGAGGCCCGGTAAAGCGCTTTGATAACCCACTGAGGATAACCTAGGTTCAAATAATCTACTTTTTTGTCGAGGGTATCTCGCAATTAACTGGCCTATTTCCATAAGCCATTTAAGAATCGAGACAATATATCAAGAACGTGCATGGATATGGACAAATTGAGCAAACTCTCAACAAGGGGGAACTAAAACTTGGTGATGAACAAAACACAACAGTAATACTCATATATTTCAATACGGTAGCAATTGATTCCTTACATCAGTTAAAAGAAATCTAGTGAACAATACAAACCACTAATATGTGCATGTTTCAACATGTTCTATATACTTGTTTAGGCACAACACTAATAAGAAGCAAATCCACATGCATGGCCTACATATGAACAATACCACCATTACTTTATTCACATCTATATTAAAGCTTAAAGCATTTATAAAATATCTAAGAAAAAATCTGGTAAATGGGAATTTTAAGCAAAAAATTTCTTAGATGGAGACTGCCAAATAGTGTATCAAACTTCCTGAACACATGTCCTCTATAATGAAATACATAAGAGAGGTCTATAAAATAAGAAACCAACATTCAACTTTAATGATGATGGAACATAGTGTCAAACTCTTATAAAAAAAAAGGGGAAAACTTATTTTCTTTTGCTGAACGTTATTTTTGTTAAAATTATATACTAATAAGCAATTTTCCATTCCCTTTGAAATAACAATAAGACATAAGCATAAGTCTAAATCAAATAATAAATCTATGGCCTAACTCAACTAACACAAGAACACTAGAGAACAAATGAATAAATTTCCATCTAAAAAATAACAAATAAACAACATGCAAAAATAGAAAACAAAACAAAAATAAAAATTGAACCATATCTGATAGTAAAATGTAATAGAAATAGGAAAATTTTCTCAATCAATTCACCAAAGCACTATAATAAATCTCCTACCTAACTAAGTTAACACAAAACCTTGCAATCTGTTACCAAAAAACAAAATAAAACCAAGTAAACATAAAGTAGTGTTTCGTAGAACAGTAGCAAATGCAATAAAAAATTAGATTAAAATGCATGAAAAAAATATGAATAAAACAATGTTAGAGAAAAGGAAATATAGAACAAAACCCATAATGGCGATAATTGCATTGAATCAAATAGAATAACTACTGATAACATAACAATAACAACATTAAAAAAGGCAATATAGCATATGCCTAAAGTTGATAATACTCTTGAAGAAGCAAAAGCGGTGCAAATACCTAATTAGTGAGAAAGAGAACAACAAGAAGAAAAAGACAAAGAAACAACAATAAGAAGGCAATATAGGATACACCTAAAGATGATAATGCTCGGTGTTTTCATCGTGGACTCCTGGCAGTTGGTCAGTTCTCCGAAGGTCCGGAGATGGTGGCGGGAAAGAGAGGGGACATGAGGATGAGAGAGAGGAAGATAAGAGATAAGGGAGTTGCTCCTTGTGAGAAACCCTAGGTCAAAGTTATCATTGTTTTGTCTCTCTAGGGAAGAATTGCTCTCCTCTTTTTATAGAGAGAGTTAAGGCTATCAAGGAAAGAGTTTTTTTTCTATTAGGAAAGAGGATCTCTCCTGTTAGGAAAGGCGATCTTTCCTTTTGTTTGACCATTAAGGGATCATTATTAGAAAATCCTATCCCTTCTGGATTCTCTCCATATGTGACCCTATTATACTAACGTGGCATAGGTGATGTCATCGTTTGGCGGGCGTACTTTCATTAAACCTGCATGCATAATTTAAAGAAGCACGTGTAACCGACATTTATTCCTGATCTACTGTGATTCTGCAGTTTTGTAATGGTGTCGGGTTCATCGCAACTCCATGCGTGTTCAGGGTTCATCGCAAAACCATGCATGTCTTAGCTTTATTACAGATTGACGCTAGCCGAAGTTCATTATGACCTGTTTCGGGTATGAGTTCATTGCAATCACAGATCTGCGATGAAATCATCTCAAACATGCGATGGGTTATGGATTCAACGCAGGTGTCCATGTAGCATTGGTTTGACACCCTATGTACTTTGATGGTCTTAGCGACCACTATGTACCTACATTAGCCCCCTACTTATCAGTAAGTGGACCGATAAGCATTTCTATCATCGTGTTTGCTTTGGGGTTTTGCGATGGGGCGATGAGGAACATTTTTGTAGATGTTGTGGCATTCTGATTTTTTTGCATTAAGTTTGGTGATCGTTCTTGTTTCTTAATGAGATAATCTACGAGCATTACGTGCGGAAAAACTTTATTTGGGTATGTTTGGTAGCCCCCTGCTTATGGTATTCGACTTAGTGATGTTCTTGGATGGGAATCGAGAGTTTTCATTTTGTGATTTAGCTCCCTGTCTTTTTGACAAGGTATCGTGTTGACTCATACTTGCTTTTGGGGTCATAGGAGTTTTTTAAAGGTATAAGTAATGGAAACATAATAGGAGCATTTTGTAAGGTATAGTTCAAATACTTTCTGTACATTAGCCCCCCTGTTTCTTGATAAAAGTTATTGTATCAAGAGACAAGTGAAATGAATAGTTGGCTACTTTAATGTTCAGCCCTCCTGTATCTTGATAGAAATGTCTTTAGAAAGAAATACTTAAGCTAGGTGGTGGCCTGATACGAAGCGAAGGTGAAGGATTTGATGGACCTCGAGGCGCATGGGTAAGGCTTTAGAAAATATAGTTGATATGAAGAAGGATTGGGCTTTTAGGTAGACACCTGTAGTTACTCATTTTGTAAATCTCATTTGTGAGAAGATGAAATTTTTGTCTTATGCCAATGTCCAAGTGCTTTGATTTATTTTGCGCTAGTGCCTTTATCACAGTGCCAGTTGGCTATTAGCCTTGGCGTATTACGTTCGGGTTCTGATGCATAACGAATTTAAACGTAGAGGAAAGTTTTCCCACTATATTAGAGCTCCATTTGAGAGAGCCTTCACAATGACTTCTAAGAGAACTTTGTCACTCGTCCAGAATTTTCGATCTTGTAATAAACTTTATCACATATTAGTTTGTAAGGAAGAGTCTGAATCAAAGTTGTAGGTAATACAACTTGGAAAGTTGCGTGGTTTATGAATTTTTATCACAACTTGTATTAGCACAAATGTTAAATGGTAATCAAATCATTTAAAGCTGGTCATTTTGTGCACTCCGTCACAAATAAGTACTTTTCGTAAGTATTCTGGAAGTTAATTGCAATCGAGCACCATTGCGAACCCCTTAGTTTAGAGGCTCACCACAAGTGTTAAACGTCGTTGAGAAGAAAGAAAGTTTGCAAGTGCCCTCTAACATTGGAAGGGACTTTGCAAGTTTTTAGGTAACATCGGAAATAATAGAATTCAAGTATTTTAGAGTCGAGCGCCCATTGGACTCTATCACAATCAAGTATTAGCACAGTCACAATGAACTTTATCGCAAATCGTTAGAGAAAAATGAACAGTGGTATTCCAACATCTAAGATACTATTAGTAGGGAGTTGAATAGTTGATTTCAGGTTTGCGGGGATTGGGAAGAAGAAAAAGAAAAAGAAGAAGAAGAAGGAAGAGGGAGGTTCGGAGTTTGAATAGGGGAGAGAAGAGAATTGTGGATTGGCCGCCGTTGTTGTCGCCTCTGTTTGGTTCGAGCAAGGGAAAACAATGATGAACATTTTTTTAAATAAACAAATAAAAAAATAAAAAGAGAGGAGGAAGAAGCGAGCGGTTTGATGCCGCTGCTCTGGTTTCATTCAAAGGCACATAGAAGGACGATGAATGGTGCCAAATGAGGATCGTTTGATGCTGTTGGATTCGTTGCTTCAGGGAGAAGGGGCTCTTTCTTTTGTTCATGATGTTTCGGTCATGAGGGTTTATCAGTAACCCCGATTTCACACCTTCGATGGCGATGATGAATAGTGTGACGAAGATGGGGCCTTTCTCTCTACGTCTTCACCTTTCATGTAGATCATGGTGGAGAGAAGATTTCTTCAACATCCCTTGCCCTGTCACACCTACTGTGTGAGACCGAAATTATTGATGCCATCTCACCGGAGATTGGAGGCAAAAACTAGAGATTCTAATGTTTTCACCGTGGACTCCTGGCAGTTGGTTAGTTCTCCGAAGGTCTAGAGATGGCGGTGGGAAAGAGAGGAGATAAGGGAGTTGCTCCTTGTGAGAAACCCTATGTCAAAGTTATCATTGTGTTGTCTCTCTAGGGAAGAATTGCTCTCCCCTTTTTTATAGAGAGAACTAAGGCTATCATGGAAAAAGTTATTTTCTGTTAAGAAAGAGGATCTCTCCCGTTAGGAAAAGAGATCTTTCCTTTTGTTTGACTATTAAGGGGTCATTATTAGAGAATCTTATCCCTTCTGGATTCTATCTGTATGTGACCCTATTATACCGACATGGTGTGGGTGACGTCATCCTTTGGCGGGCATACTTTCATTAAACTCACATGCATAATTTAAAGATGCACGTGTAACCGACATTTATTTCCGATCTACTATGATTCCATGGTTCTGTAAAAGTATTGGGTTCATCGCAACTTCACGCGTATTCGGGGTTCATCGCAAATCTATGCGTGTATGGGGTTCATCGCAAACCCGTGTGTGTCTTAGGTTTATCACATATTTGCGTTAATCAAAGTTCATCACGACCTTGTGATGAACTCATCGCAAACGTGCGATGGGTTATGGATTCATCACAGACATCCATGTAGCATTGGTTTGACACCCTCTGTACTTTGATGGTCTTAGTGACCACTATGTTTCTACACTCAGGAAGTTAAAATGCTTTGAAAAGGCAAAAGCATTAACAAATACTTAATTAATCACTCAGAAAAAGAAAAGAAGAAGAATAAGAAGTGCCTTACCAATGAGGGAGACAATGAGACACACAGTGTGAAGGTGAGAGGCTGGCTCCTTAAGAAAGATATAACCCTTCGTCGCTCCAATCTTCAAGGGTTACACCATGATCAAATCTCCATGACCAAGCATCAGCAAATCCAAACACTTTCCATGCCAAAGCAGAACATCACCAAAATTCCAAAAGCTTCACATACCAAAGAGGAAAACAACAACAACCTTCCCTTCTCAAAGACCAACTTTTCGAAGGTCACACCATGATCAAATCTCCATGAGCAAGCATTAGCGAATCGCTCAACCCTTCTTAGAACAAAAGGAAAACACCAACAACCTTCACTTCACAATGAATGGCTTGCTCGGCAAACCTTCTAGCAAACGATAACACATTTCAAGCAACGGGACGATAAGATGTTGAAGTTGATTCTCGAGCAATTAGACATTCTGTAGTGAGCATCAGTGTCAATCACCACGTGGAAATGCACAACACACTTAAATCAACTCTCTCATTGTTAATTGTGTTTGCACCGATCATCCATTTGATGTTAGCTAGATGTTCTCGAATAGCGAACTATCAACTCAATGGTACCATTATCCAATCGGACATGTGGCAATCCCTTGCTCAAATGGAATAAACACGATTATGGGGAGGCAAAAACATTAAAATTTACCATTGGATTTCAAATACTAAATTCTCAAGAATCCGACCATACACATTTCCTTTTAGTATAGATAAATAAATGCAAGTGTCTTTGAGTGAGATTTAATGAAAAGCTCGGATCATGTGGGGACTAATTGACCTGATTGGATCAATGGATTTTAAGGGGTATGTATTGGTCAATGGTAAAGTTCGTATTCGAATTATTGTTTAATGGAAGGGTCAATAGACGAGATAACTAATAAGTGATGACACTTGATGGGTAGGTGTTTAGAGGTGTTTTAGGGTCATTGGTAGTGTCTTATGGGTCCAAAGTTAGGATAAATGAGTAGATTTGAGACTTGAAATTTTCAACCAATAAGGAGGGCTAAAATAAAATCTAGATTTGATTGTGGGTCAAGTAGTGGAGGTTTAAAGTGAAATTTTATATATAGGTATAAGTACTAGTAAGTGTGCACGTGAAAAATTTTAAATGTGGATAATGCTAATAATAATGTATATAAAAATTTTTATAAAATTTATACATTTTTTGTTTTGATATATATTTCCTATTATTTAATTATGACACCATAGGTTAACCCATTTGACTTGTATGGTTGAATTGCTTACTTGCTACATAGATAGAATAATGTTTTGTTGTTGGGTCATTTTTTAAATATGAGTTTTATATTATTAAAAGCATTGGATATAGATCTAATTAATAGAATTTATTTATGAGAATAAAAGACTTAAATATAGAGAAAAAAATTAATATCTCATATGGAAAGCTAAAATTGACACCATTTTTAAAAATATTAAAAGAAATGTTCATTGAGTTTTAAGAAAAATTAGGAAGACTGCCAAACATTTTTCTTTTGTCACTTTTGTTTACAACTCTCAACCTTTCACTAAATATGTTCATATTATACCGTAGAAGGTTAAATTTCTGAATGAATGTTATATATGAGAGCTCCCTACTTGTAGGGTTATAAATGAATCGGATTCAGATCGAATTAAGCACAATCCAAATCAGACCCGATTATTGAAAACTTGCATCTGAATTTGATCTACTATTGAAAACTTGCATTTGAATCTCATCTAAAATCCAATTGTATTTGGTTTTAATTTGACTTTGTGTTCATTTACAAAATATAAAATAAAAAGTTAATTACTTTTCAACTTTTATATATAATGTAAAAATATATATTTTTTTTATAATTTCAAATGTAGTTTTATGAATTTCATATATTAAAACCAGTAAATATTACAATATAATAGGACTTAGATTTTAATTCAGAGTACGATAGAGTTAAACTAGAATTCGATTCGATTATTTAATCGGATGTAGATTGCAAAATTAGAATTATAAATGTTTTCAATTTTTTTTTATTTTGATATGTTGCACTTATTTTTTGTTCAATATGATAAATATAGGATATTATACTTTTGCCCATTTTTTTGTAAAACTTATATATCTTTTATCTTTTTAACTTTTATTATTTAATTATGCTAAAGGACATTATATTTGACTTAAAAGTAGAATTATTAATCTTCACCAAATAGGAATGATTGAATTGCTTAGTCACCACTTGATTTGAATGATTTTGTTTATGATTGAATGATTGAATTGCTTAGTCATTGGCATGCTTACATGCTTGAAAGAATGGTTTTTTTTTATGAGTCAGTTTTAAAATATATGGTCGAGTGTGAAGTATCAAGAATCATTGGCATGCTTGCGTGCTTGGCTAAATTCTTCTTTTTGTAATGTTTTATCTTTTTGGTGTACATTTTTTATTCATTTATTAAAGAAATGTAAGACTTAAATAGAGGGAATTGAATGAGGTGAAAAAAAAATTGTCCAATTTACAATTAAATAGGAACTAAATTCAAAAATAAGTATTTTGGTAAAAAAAAGTTTCACAATCTTATTCATATTTTTAATAGTACTGTAAACATAGAATTATAGATGTGCTCAATTTTTTCTATATATATTTTTTTTGTACTTCTACGTGTAAAAATAATTCTAATATGTCATACTTACTTTTTGTTTAATATATTAATTATATGATGTTATACAAGTGCTTCAATTTTTTTTGGAAAATATATGTTTTTTTTTCATTTTGTATTTTTATATTTTATTAAAATTTGTTATTTAATTATGATATTAAATGTTAACACATTTGACCCAAAAGTTGAACTATTGATCTTTACTAATAAAATAATTTTATTTTTTTGTCAATTCTAAATTATGTATTTCATTTTCATTATCAATAAAAATAGTTATTGTTTATTACACTTGTTTTTTTTAATTTGATTCATAAAAATATCATAATTGTGTCTATTTTTTCTATATTTTTTGTAATTTTTTATATTTGTTTCTATTTTACAAATTTTATTACCTAACTATGACTTCATAGGTTGATAAATTTGATTGGTATGGTTGAATTGCTTAGCTACCACTTGGACAAAGAATGGTTTTGTTTTTGAGTCAGTTTTATAATACATGGGTTTATATTGTTAAAAACGATTGACATAGATCTAATTAGTAGCATTTATTTGTGAAAATAACTTAAATATAGGATTTAATAAGAGAAAACGGGAGTTAATACCTTAAGTGTAACACTTAATGTGATTAAATGAGGTGGGAAGTAATAATTGAAATTACATTTTCAACCTTTGCAATTAGAGATGGATTTAATGGACAAATATGGACATTTTAGTAGCCATTAAGGTTGGCATTAAAGTTGTAATAAAATGACGTTTATACCCTTTCTCAAGCAAAGAAACAGAGGGTAATTCTTGTCTAAAAAAACTTCCGTTCTACATGCACTCTTTATATATAGTACAGATCTAGAATCTAATAAAAAGATGGATTTTGGATTGAGTGGGCAAAAATAAATATCTAATAGCACAAAGTATTCTAAGTTATATTGAATTGAACAATTGAAGGCCTCATAATGAAGTCTGAGATTGTTTAAGGATTAAATGGAGGACTTTTTGCATAAAATTTGGAAGAATGGTGGAGATCAGATTGTAGGTCTGATAGGAGAGTTTGATTGGTTTAGTGATATATTAATGTATATATAGTTCTAAGCTTTAAAGACATCGACTAATCAAAAACACTAAAATGGAATCTTTAGAAAGTGGGTAGTGAGGTTTTGCATTTTTGTGTTTAGATTTAATGTGAATGAATATTTTGGAAATATACACTAGACAATTACGTCCAGTCATGTAGAAAGAGTGTAGATGTAGGCTAACCAATATCGTTAGATCAGAATCATGCAAGTTAAACAGAGGATTTGGCAGATCTTTAGGTGTAGGTCGGTATCAAGTTTAATTTTAGTGTTTTGGAGATTGTGGTATGGTTTGGTCATAGGATTTGAAGTCATGTGGTGTAAAATATCCTTTGTGGGGGTTCTTTTGATCAAAATCATTTGAGTGGCTGCATGTAAAATATATGGCTGATCTTGGGAATTTGGTTGTGAAATTTGGCACATGACTACATTTAAGTTTCCTTGATTTAATGTTGGTGTTTGATTGGTTCATTATGATACAAATGGTCAATTTTTATCAATTTAGGTTGATTAGGCCCATAAGGAAGCATGAATGAGTCTAATTAAAATGGTATTGTATGTTGGGCTGCCCGCAGGCTAGCACAACCCAACACAACTTCAGTCGTGCCACATACAACCCAAACCCCTAGGCCACGGTACAACACGACATGTGCCGACTTGCTCGTGCCAGCATACTCGAGGAATATAATCGTTGGGGACTTATAGAAATACCTCACCCAAGAGCTATAAAACAACTAGTTCAGGGGTGTTTGTTTATTTTGACTTAGGGGCGAAAAATGATTTAAATGTCCCCAATAGCTATGTAACAACTCGTTTGAGGGGGTATTTTGGTAAAGTGATAATTAACTTTATGAAAAACTAAAATGCTCTCCCAACAACTATAAAATGACTAATTTATGAGAGTATTTTGGTTAATTGAATAATTCCCAACTCCAACAAATACTCTTACCTCTTTCACTCTCATCAAACCAATTCTCATGCCCTTTCGTACTCTCACATACTCTTATACTCTCTTACCGATTCTCTAAATGAGAATGTTGTTTGGAGCCTGATGCAGCGCGATCCGGGCACTCCTATCTGGCGGACACTTGGCTCCTACTTGGCAATGGACGGTACCTAAGAAGAAGAAGGTGAAGTATTCCCGGGGAGCTTACCCAGTGGGAATACTCCGATGCTTAAGTTAGAACACTCGAGAGAGCTGTAAAGAGAGCTAAGAGTGCAAAGAGCGCTAGATCAGTTAACTCAAGGTTAACTCAGGATACAAGATGTAAGATACCTTCACCCCTCCGACCCTGGGGCCTTTAAATGCAGATGTTCTTGTCAAATCGGGTGTAACCGCCACTGGCTCTCTGTCGCAACCGTTATTTTCCAGGGCTGCGCAGGTAACTGTTGCAAGGGTACTGCCCAATCGAATGAGAGACACGACCCGGAAAGGATAGACACGCCACCACCTATCGAGAGACGTGGGTGCAGTCTACTGGGTTGGCAGGGACTGCACCGTCAGTCAGGAGACGTGATGCAGTCTGACGGGTACGGTCTTGTCAGATAAGAAGCTTCTTGAGAACTCCGCGTTGCTTAACAGCGAGCTGCTTTGTAGCGAGCTATCCCATAGCGAGCTGCCCTGTAAGGAGCTCCTGGATGTGTCCCGAGGTCATTCCGCCTGGTTGCCCTATAAGGAGCTCCTTTGGGGCAGTCTTCTTGCCTAAGTATTGGAGCGAGCTGGTTCTCTTAACTCGCGAGTTGGGATAGACTTGTCTTGGAGTATTCCCTTTCCACATGCCGGGGTCCATGAGCTCGCGCTGAAGCGAGCTCATTCCGTGGCGAGCTGTAATGTAGTGAACTGTCCTGGGAGGACCTTAACGAGTTCGTTACTCAGTCGTAGCCAGGCTATCATGCTGAGCTGTTACTTATGCTAAGTCACGTCCACGTGTCAACCTCTTGGGGGGTGGGGTCAAATCGCCCTCTATCAATTGCCCCCCACTCCTCGGGCTAAGGATTCCACTTTGGCGCGAGGAGTTCATGGAGTGTGACAGGTGGATTTGACCAGAAATTCAAACTTAATTGAACAATTGCAATAAATACACACGTGGATGTCAGGCGATTTCTGGACTTTTTGAATGCCCAAAAGCTCGCCAAAACAGCTCTTACCTCCGAAAGTCATGCAACTGGCATTACCTTAATCATGGAAGACATGCAACCAGTCACATTTCGGTTTTAGAAGACGTGCGGTCAGCTTAACTACGAACCGTTAGATTTGCCTTAATCTGTGTCGTTGTCTTTGTGGACACAGTGGCTATAAATAGGAGGGCCCTAGACCTCATTTCCTTCACGCCAACTTGCCTTACCTTCGGATTCTGAGGTCGTGCCTTCACCTAGCTGCTCGAACTCTTCTTCCTGTTCACACCGTCTTTTCGGTTCATCTCTTCCCTAGTGAGTCTTATCATTTTGTTAGTATGTTTGGGTATCCGTACAACGTCTTTCCTGGGGAGGTAACCAAGATGGCGCCCCCTCGAGCTCAGGGGGAGCTTGGGGACAGGCTTCGGAGGCTCGGGAGGCCTCTGGCGAGACGACTTCCACCTCCCGGGGCAGGGAGACAGATAGCTTTGGTCCTTCCTCCATGTCGATGGAGAGACTTAGGACCTTGGTTCTTCAATTTAACCTCCCAAGAAACCGCATCTATAGTCTCCCATCCGGTGACTACCCTTGGGAACACGGTCACGATGAGATCGTGATCTTCTAGGAGCAGCTCATCGCTGGCCTCCATCTTCCTCTGCATCCTCCGATAGTGGAGGTTTTAAACCATTTTAACGTTACTATAGACCAGCTTCACCCCAACTCAATCCGAAATGTAATTGGGACAATTTCTTTATTTTATGAATACTGTCTTCCTCTTAACCTCGACATCTTCTCCACCATCCTTTCCATCAAGAATGCTTCCCCTGGAGTGCCCCCAGAAAGGCGTTCCTGTTATTTTTCTCCCTATCCCGGCTTCAAGCTCCTGCAGGAGCTGTTGAACAGGATCCCGACCGGGAAGCGGGACTATTTTGTAGTTTGCAACCCCGAAGGGTGGCCCTTCCCAACTCATTGGAGGGCCGCCATTTAGGATTCGGGTGTTGACTTGGATCCTAAAGTTTGGGAAGCGCTGCAATCCTGGGCAGCGGTTGGCTTCCATTGGTCGGACTACTTGACCAAGGACAAGCTCGCGATTTTTGGCAGGTTGCCTTTTAGGTTGCCTTTTAGGTCGTGCAATGCCTTGGTAGGTTGCCTTTTAGGTCGTGCAATGCCTTGTAAATTTTTTTTACTGGACTAATGCCTTGTGATTTTTGGCAGCCATCATGTTTGGTGTAGACGCACGCCGCCTACTGTCCAGCAACCAGAAGCGTAGGGCAAAGAGGTCGCGCTCTGACCGAGCTTCCACTTCCGAAAGCGCTGAGTTCGAGGCTGCTGATCCAGCCTTCGTTTCTCCACCGCCTGAGGTCCCACCGGTCCCGTTCGAGGGAGTAGCCACGGAAGGTGGCGCAGAAGAGCCCAAGGTCCCGGCGCAAGGGCAATTCCCTTCGCCTGAGTAGTCCCACCCCTTCGCTTTCCCACAATTTCCCACCGGGGGGTGGGAAAGCATCACTGACTTCACCGTGGCTTCGTGAAGAAGCCGAAAGGCGGTCTCCCACGAGGAGGTTGCCAGATGGGGAGGGATGGACCCCAAGCAGCTCGCCAGGCTAGCCTCCGCTCACTGCATGGTGGTAAGTGACTACTTTTTTCTTCTTTTCCCTTCTTCTTTTTTCTTTTTTGACCTCGGCCTTTTGTTGGCATGTGAACTCCGCCATCCACGCCATGGCCCTCCATACCAACATTCACTCTGTCAATGCTCTCGCTTAGAGGTCAACCATGCAGAAGCTCCAGGGCGAGCTCAATCGGGCCCGAGGTGAGGTCCTTCAGGCTCGAAAGGGGNGCCATGGCCCTCCAGACCAACATTCACTCCGGCGATGCTCTCGCTTAGAGGTCAACCATGCAGAAGCTCCAGGGCGAGCTCAATCGGGCCCGAGGTGAGGTCCTTCAGGCTCGAAAGGGGAGCGAGGCCCAGGAGCTGCTCGTCCGGGACTAGGAGGCACAGATCGCCCAACTATCTGAGGAGAGCGCTCACTACTGGAAGGAGTTGTCGAGGGTGGCAGCGGAGAGGGAGCTTCTTCGCCAGCAGGTACGGGACTTGGAGTCCACGCTTCAGGATCGGACTCGGAACTTCGACACCATGGTGGAGGCTAAGCGAGCTAAGGCGGTGTGGGACTTCAAGGACTCCCAGGAGTACCACGACCTCCAAGTGGAGTACGGCTCGAGCTCCTACCGTTCTGGATTTAAACTCTTCCGCTGGCTGGTCCGGAAGAAGTTCTCCGGGCTCAACCTCGACGGCATAACAATGAAGGGTCTGGATCCAGAGACGGCGGACTTAGCGGAGGAGGAGGAGCCTAACTCTCCGGAGGATGACGAGGATGTGGAGGCGTTGGATCCCTGAGGCCGGTTGCTGCTCTTCTGTTTTCTTTTTCTGAATGGATTCAGATGGTTCTCGGGTGTTTGAACCCATTTTTAAATATTTCTCTTGTTTTTTTATGAACTTTCTTGAGCGGTTGGGCCCTTTTTTTTGTTGAACTTCTCCCGGGTTGGTAAGCATGTTTTCTTGTTTATAAAAGTTAGTAGTGAAATGTTTTATCTTTTTTTCTGCTAAGTATTGTGTGCTCTTTACTTTCTGCCAAAACAACTTTTATCACTCGAGCTATTAGAGCTACATACACGAAGTAGGATTTTTCGGCAGTTGTTACCTCGAGCTGTTCCTCCATACCTAGGGTAGTTTTATGGTATACCCCGAGGTGGTTATCATAGTAAGCCCGAGCTGTATGCTCACAGGTTGTCCCTTATTGGGTTCAACTAGTATACCAAGCAAGTCTACACTTCAAAGGGTTCATGCCCGAGCTGCCTATGCCTTCGGTATTTAATACTTAGCCTTTGTCGATGAAACGGTTAGGTCTTTCACAGTGCCGAGATCTTAGTTAGCACGGCGTTTTAGCCCTTAGGATGAGGGAGTGACTTGTAGTCCACTCTTGGAGTTCGCCTATGCCATGGAGGCGACTAGGTCCTATCGCGTCGAGGTCTACATTAGCTCGGCATTTTGGCCCTTAGGCTTTGAAAGTGACTTGTGGTCTACTCAGTAGTTTGCCCATGCAATAGAGGCGACTGGGTCTTATCGCACCAAGGTCTACGTTAGCTCGGCATTTTGGCCCTTAGGCTCTAAGAGTGACTCGTGGTCTACCCATTAGTTACAGGTAATATTGCCTTAAGTTGACAATATTCCATGCCCGAGGTACTTGATTCCCTTCTAGGGTTTCGAGCTCGTATGTTCCTTCCCCGAGCACTCGCTTTACTCGGTAGGGTCCTTCCCAATTTGGCCCGAGCTTACCAACACCAGGCTCAGGCACCATAACTTTGTGAAGGACCAGGTCGCCGACGCGGAGGTTCCGCTTCTTGACCCTAGCGTTATAGTACCGAGCTACTCTCTGCCGGTTAACCACGGTCCTAATATATGTGAGGTCGCGTACTTCGTCAAGTAGGTCGAGGTTGGTGCGTAGCCTGTCTTCATTTGCCTTGTCGTCATACGCTTCTAGTCGTAGTGAGGGAACCTCGATCTTGGCTGGAATGACTGCTTCAGTGCCATAAGTGAGGTTGAAAGGGGGTCTTGCCTGTTGCGGATTTCACTGTGGTCCGATAAGCCCATAGAACACTGGATAGCTCGTCTGCCCATAGCCCTTTAGCTCGGTCCAGGCGTGCCTTCAATCCGCGGAGGATATCTCTATTCGTGACTTCCGCTTGGCCGTTTGATTGAGGGTGTGTGACTGAGGTAAAGTTCTGTCGAATTCCCATGTCTTGGCACCAATTTTGGAACTTAATGTCCTCAAACTGCTTACCGTTGTCAGAGATCAATACCCGATGTAACCCAAAACGGCTACACTATACTTTTCCAAAAGAAGTTTTGTACGTTCCGAGCTGTGATTGTTACGAGAGGTTCGGCTTCTACCCACTTAGTAAAATAATCAACTGCTACCACCTAAGAACCTCCTCTGGCCTGTTGCTGGTGGAAACGATCCGAGTATATCGATCCCCCACTGTGCAAAAGGCCACGGGCTGGTGAGACCTCCTCTGCCCCCCCGAGAATGCTAGGCCGAGGCAGGTTCTCTATGTACACAGTTCTCATGGTATTATTGCTGGTGCTGGCTAACCGGGACAAAGCGTCGGCCTCATCGTTCTCTGATCTCAGGATTTGCTTGATGAAGTGTGACTGGAAGTTGAGCAGGGCATCTCTTACTTTGGCTAAGTAGGCAATCATGGTTGGTTCGCGAACTTCGTATTTGCTTGTGACCTGATTGACCACGAGCTGTGAATCACTGTAGATGATGATATGCTTGGCTTTCACTTCCTTCGCTAGAGCTAGCCCGGCTATTAACGCCTCGTACTCCGCTTCATTGTTGGGTGTCGCGAACTCAAAGCGTAGTCCGTACTCCAGTTTCATGCCACTTGGGCCGTACAGAACGATTGCGGCTCCGCTGCCCTGCTGCTTTGACGAGCCATCTACGTGAAGGATCCAGGGCTCCTCATCCCAGTTCGCGCTTGGCCTAACTAGGAGAGATGCCGCACTGGTTACTACCTCACGGTGCTCGAGCTCAACCGGCCTGGGAGCTTCGGGCTCGCTCGAGCTGCGGGCCTCGTGCTCGACCGGCCTGGGGACTTCGGAGCTGAAAGTGCACTCCACGATGAAGTCTGCTAAGGCTTGGGCCTTGATAGCAATTCGTGGCTTATGTTGGAGGTCGTACTCGTTAAGCTCAATGGAACACTTGGTCAGTCTACCGGAGACCTCGGGCTTGAGTAGAACTTGCCTCAGAGGTTTGTTGGTGAGGACGATGACAGTGTGAGCTTGGAAGTACGGACGAAGCTTTCGGGCTGCAATAACTAGTGCATAGGCCAACTTTTCTTTTATTAGTACTAAGCTGACCACCTCGTCACTTGCCGAGAGGTACAACTCTAAAACATCGTCCTCCTCGGGCCGGGTTAAGACCGATATACTAGCGAGGTATTTTTTGAGCTCGTCAAACGCAAGCTGGCATTCTTCGGTCCACTCAAAACCTTTGCTCTTAATTGCATTGAAGAAAGGCAGGCAGCGGTCTGCCGACTTGAACATGAAGCGGCTCAGAGCAGCTATTCGGCCATTTAGCCTTTGAACCTCCTTTAGTTTTCGGGGTGGTCTCATGTCTAGGATGGCCTTTATTTTGTCCAGGTTGGCTTCAATGCCGCGCCGGTTAACGACGTATCCCAGGAATTTACCCGAGGTAACACCGAAGACACACTTATTGGGGTTCAATTTCATGTTAAATTTGCGTAAAATTTCAAAAACTGAATGCAAGTCTTGTATTAAATCATGCGAAAATTGGGTCTTGACGACCATGTTGTCTACATAGCATTCTATTTTTCCACCAATCAACGGCTCAAACAATTTATTCACAAGTCGCTGAAAGGTTGCCCAGCATTTTTCAACCCAAAGGGCATGACCTTGTAACAGTACAGTCCGAGCTCGGTTATAAAGGCAGTCTTTTCTTCATCAGCTGGGTCCATCCTAATCTAGTTGTAGCCCGAATAGGTGTCTAGGAAGCTCAGCAACTCGTGCCCTGAGGTCGCGTCCACTAGACGGTCGATCTTGGGGAGTTGGAAGCAGTCCTTTGGGCAAGCTCGATTTAGGTCGGTGTAGTTGACGCACATGCGCCATTTACCATTTGCCTTTTTTACCAGAACGGGGTTGGCCACCAAGCTTGTGTTTCTTCTGTCTAACGGACCTAACTACAGGATCAGTATTAAGCTTGTGAGTTATGATGCTGGAGTCTATGCTGGGCATCTCTGCCGCGGACCATGCAAAAATATCTAAATTTTCAACTAAGAAGCGTACCAATTGGGATCGCAGGGACTCCTCTATGGAAGCACCGATCTGAAGTGTCCGAGCTGGATCCTCTGTCGATGCCGGGATGGAGACAATCTCTTCTGTGGGTGCAGCTCGCTCCTCGCACTGCTCCGTAGGTTGCTCCAGCTCGAGGTCGTTGGCCACCTTGGCTTTCCCTTTGATGGCGGCGACGTAGCACTTGCGAGACTCAAGATGGTCACCTTGCGCTATCCCGATTCCAAAGTCCGTGGGGAACTTCATCACCAAGTAGTAAGTGGAGACCACTACACGTAGGGCATGGGTGATCGGCCGACCTACTATCGCATTGTACGGGGAGGGGGTTGCAACCACTAAGAAGTCGTGGTTGAGCCTCACAATGCTAAGCCAGGTGCCGACTTCCACAAGTACTGTAATCCTTCTCAGGGGCCTGACTTCCTCTCAACTAAAGCCTACCAGGGGAGTGTTCGCGGGCTTCAGGTCGCTTCTTGGAGCTGGAGCTGGTTGAATGCTGTTTTGAAGAGGATATCCATCGAGCTGTCGAAGTCGACAAGGACACGCCTGACTTCAAAGTCATTAATCTTTATCTTTATGACGAGCGCGTCATCATGGGGGTAGTGGACCCCGTGCGCATCGTCCTTTGTGAAGAAGATTGGATCTTCTATCCTTGGCCACTTCGGCGGGTTCTGTTCTTCCCTGGCGGCTTCGGGAGCTAATGTCCGAGCTGCAACTGTTGTACCGCCTGCGACAATCGAACCTCCAACGATTACGTGGATAGTCTCCCGAACTGGTCTCTCTTCCGGGGGGCTGCTTCTGCGATTGCTCTGCCTGCCTGCTGGATTCGGGAGCATCTCTATTCTGCTCCCCCTACCAACCTGCTTTATTATTATTACTATTCTGTACAAAATTTTTGTGGTGCTATGACTGTGATCTTTATGGAAACTACAATACAAATTTTTATTCCTTACACTAGGATCGGCCTTCAGCCGAGGTGGCCACTCCACATATGGGGCGTCCTTGATCGCCATAAGGATCTCGGCCCACTTTGCGTTTAGGGGCGTATAGTTCGTTTCTTTTGCTGCTGGAGCTCAGAAAAGCTGACTTGGCCTTGCCCCCCCGAGCTGGGTCTTTTTTCTTCTTACCGTCCCCTTGAATCGAGGACTCGCCTTCCCTTTTTCTCTTTTCGGGCGCACTTGCGTTCTTCTGGTTGATTTCCTCCTCTATCCCTATAAACTGATCCGCAAGCTTGAGGAACTCGGTCACAGTCTTGGGCTGGTTAACTACCACATGCCACTTGAATTCTTTATGAGTAATGCCTCGCTTGGCCACGGTGAGATGAACTGCGGGGTCCAGATCGAGTATTTGCAAACAAATGTCATTGAACCGCTTGATATAACTTCGAATGGGCTCCCCTTTCTTCTAGACTATGCCAAGGAAGCTTTCTTGAGTTCTTGGGCACCTCTTCCTGGTGACAAAGTGGGAGGTGAAGACTTGCACGAACTGTGCCCAACTTCTTATCGATCCAGTCGCAAGGTTTCGGTACCATGTGAGGGCCACCCCTTTGAAGGTGGTGGAGAAAGCCACGCACATACAGGATTCATTGGCCCTTGCCAGGTACATTTGTGACTGGAAGGCGTCCACGTGGTCGTTCGAATCGAAGGATCCGTCGTACTTATCCAGGGGAGGGAGCTTGAAGTCCTTCAGCATAGAGACCGCAAGAAGTTCTGATGACAGAGGGGAAGGGACCAACAGGAGAGGAGTAGCTTTTACTTTATTGGAGCTTACCTCCTTCTTACCCTTGAGCTCGGGCAAAACGCGGGTAGCGGTTCGGCGAGCTCGTCGGCGCCTCAGCTGCTGCTTCGTTGGCTCGGCGTTGGTGCTGCTGGCTTTAGTATTACCGAGCTCGATGGGCTCGGACTGCTGATGGTAGTTGTGAACCGAAGGGCCCTGCCTGTAATCTACGGCTAGGACCTCGAACTGGTTTTCTGCGAGTAGAAGCTCAAATTGAGAGTGCTGAGGTGATGTGGGCCTAACCGGCTGGGAGGCCCCCGACCTGCCTGCAGGCTGCGAGGCGGGGGTGACTGGTCTCTCCTTCCTACCGTGGGACAAGGCTTGGCTTTTGGGAGGATTCTTGATTTGAGAGGCCTCTCCCTGGCGAGGATGTTCACTCCGGCGGGAGGGCTTGGCTTGCTTCGAGGCCAGATGTCGAGGGGGAAGCGGCTGCTGGGCCTAAGGCAGTGAAGGGAACTACTGTTGGTATTGGTACTGAGAAATTTGATGCAACACTTGCTGCTGGTAGAGTTGAAACTACTGGAACTGTTGCATTTGAGCTTGCATGGCTCGCATGCACTGCACTAGGTCTTCAAGCTGGTTTTGGTTGCTTATTGGGGGAACAACGGAAGGTTCAGTAAAGGTTGCTCCAACTGCGGAAGGGCGTGGAAAGTTCACAGGTGCCACTGTGTGAGGCACGTTCAATTTGGGAATTCCGTCAACGGAGAGGGGGACGGTGAACTGTCCAATGCAGACAGTGGGGAGCTGAGGTTGTTCCCCAGGAGCGTTCTGGTCGGCACCACGTCCGTTATTACTAGAGGAAGCCATGAATGCTGAGTTTTTGAGAGGGAGTTGTGGAGATTAGAGGAAGGTTTTTTGAAGCGATTCCCGTAGACGGCGCCAAATGATGTAGTGCGATCCTGACACTCCTAGTTGGCGGACACTTGCCTCCTAGCTGGCGACGGACGGTACCTGAGAAGGAAAAGGTGAAGGATTCCCGGGGAGCTTGCCCGGTGGGAATACTCTGATGCTTAAGTTAGAACACTCGAGAGAGCTATAAAGAGAGCTAAGAGTGCAAAGAGCGCTAGATCAGTTAACTCAAGGTTAGCTCAGGATACAGGATGTAAGATACCTTTACCCCTCCGACCCTGGGGCCTTTAAATGCAAATGTTCTTGTCAAATCGGGTGTAACCGCCATTGGCTCTCTATCGCAACCGTTATTTTCCAGGGCTGCGCAAGTAACTGTTGCAGGGTACTGCCCAATCGGATGAGAGACACGACCCAGAAATGACAGACTCGCCACCACCTGTCGAGAGACGCGGGTGCTTCCTGATAACTCCGCGTCGTCGCTTAACAGTGAGCTGCTTTGTAGCGAGCTATCCCATAGCGAGCTGCCATGTAGGGAGCTCCTGGATGTGTCCCGAGGTGATTCTACCTGAGGTTGCCTTTGGGGCAGTCTTCTTGCCTAAGTATTGGAGCGAGCTGGTTCTCTCAACTCGCGAGTTGGGATAGACTTGTCTTGGAGTATTCCCTTTCCACATGTCAGGGTCCATGAGCTCGTGCTGTAGCGAGCAGTAATGTAGCGAGCTGTCCTAGGAGCACCTTAACGAGCTCACTATTCCGTCATAGCCAGATTGTCATGCTGAGTTGTTGCTTATGTTGAGTCACGTACACGTATTGTCCTCTTGGGAGATCGGGTCAAATCGTCCTCCATCAGAGCCAACCAATCTAAATCTTCTATCTCATTCTAGATGGAATTTTTAATCCAAAGGCAAGGTTCTTAGAAGTGAATTTTTTTTCACTTATGAGAATCATGATTCTCCATTCTTGGTCACACATGACTTTAAAATAATGAACACGTGTAACTTGGTCACACACGAAAGCAGGGGTAAAAGTGTAAGTTGCCTATTTATCATCACCCTTTTCTATTTAGTGCCATTTTTTTTCCAATTTTGAAACCAATAATGGATCTTTATCCCTGTGTGCTTCTTCTCATTGTCTTTATGCCTTTGTCTAGCTCAAGCTTGCATAAACACACAAAACCCTCATAATCTCTTATTTGAAATTGATGAAAGTTGTAGGGAAAAAGATATTGGCTCATGAAAATGTGCATGTCATGGATGAGTAAGACAATGAAGAAGATGCCTTTAATGCCGAATTAGGTTTTGATTATGAAGAAATTCAGTTCATTGATGAGGAGTTTCCTTTTAGTGATGATGACAACAATGGCAAAGTGATGGGGTGAGTGTTGCCGGCGAAAACCACTTCGACAACATCTTCTGTAACTTTTCCAAATAAGATAGTAATAACAATTAGAAGAAATAGGTACTTTTAAATGCCTCACTCTTTCTTAGAATTTAGAAAATTCTCAAAATTCATTCTTTTTATGATGGATTCTAAGAATGAGAAATGGGAGAGTTGATGCCAAATGGGGCCTTAGTCTCTTACTCCTCAGTCCATAACTCTCCACTTTATTCAAGTTTCAATAAGAATGCTTTATCAAGTGTCTCAAGTTAGCAATTTTAGAGGCTTAGAATCTTTATCAATTGAAATCAAGTTGGGATACTAGGGAAGTAGAAGTTAATTTCACCTTTATCTAAAATTTAAGATTTTAATATTTAATTTTGAATTTATTAAAATGGTGGGTACTTCCCAAACTCCTTTTCCCTAAACTCTCAATGAGATCCAATCACACTATGATCACACTGATATCGGTTTAATGGTACTACTACTCATGAAGCCACTCTTAGTGATCGGAGTGGCAACAGAGAGAATAGTGAAATTTGGAGAATGTTCGTGGTAGAAATCAATGGAAAAGGAAAAAGAACAATCTAATTTTAGTTATCATAGAAAAGGTGGCATCAGCCATTAGCTAGACCTATAGCAACACATTTGGTGAAAAATGATAATGAAATTCAAATACAATTTGAATGTGTTTTTTTTTTATTGGTAATTTTCATTATTCACAATAAAAAAACGAGATAGGAATTAGCATACATAATGTACATACTAAATGACCCTTTTTATTAGTTGAAGATCCCAAATTTGAAATTTTTCATAGCAATGTGTAAATCCTCAATTTAAATAAGCTTCTAGAAATACTATAAGAGTGGATGCTTTTAAAATTTTTCGTCATATAAATAAGATTTAATTTGTACACTGTCAAATCTTAATTCAATAGTTGCACTTACTTTTGGTATTTGGACCTTTGTATTATGAGTCATTTTACTGATGAATCATGGCTTTTGCAAAAAAGTGTTATGTTTTAAGGATAGTCAAGAAAAAATGATAGTTCGATTCAACCACTTGTTATTTGGCAAGAAAAATACTTCAAGTTCAAATCCTATTACAATACAGAGTTTCTTTAACTCAAATTAACCACAACAATAAAAACCTATAATATAGAAAAGGAGAAGAATAGAAAAAAAATACTTAGAAAGGATCCATCACGAAATGAACATGCATAGATTGAAAAATATATATTGTAGACACCCCATTTTTGTGCAATTCAGTCTTTTTACAACACTTCGACCTTCAAGCATGCTTCAATTAACCTCTCAATTGACCTAAGGGCATTTTAGATTTTGACAAAGGTTTAGACCTCTAGGTTAACAAAATTCAACACTAGAGACACGGTTGTCAATGGTCAGGTCTGACCTAATGGACCTAAACTGATTGGGCCAGTTTTAGTTCCAAGATTTGTATCGATGGGTCATTTCCGATTCTTAATCTATTGTCCCGATTATTATCGATTCAAAACCGGTTCTACCTAGTCCCAAACAATCTCAAACCTAACATCAGCCATATGTATAATATTTTTTCAGCAAATTTATTATAATCAAGTCCATGAGATCAGACTCAATTGTCTCGAGAACCAATTGGTTCAGTTCTACATCTAAAATTACATACCTATAGGGTTTGGTTTGGTTTCATTTCCTTGACATTTCTTGTCAAATCGGTTTTGGTTCTACTTATCCCAATCCATACCTAACCCATTGACAACCCTAGTTAGAGAAGAACTTTAATACCAATTAATGGTGGTTTCAAATGATAGGATCTCTAATTTGTATTAGAGACCTGGGATCAAATCTTGTTGCCACTAGGACTCGGGGGGTAAGAGGATGGAGGATGGTGAGCTACCCCCGAAAAGGAATTTAATGACCCAGGATTCTTCCACATGGCCACCTATGCACAAAATCTGCTACAAACACAAGTGTATGAAATGGGCTATGTGACAAATAACGAGTGAACACGTTAGTGTTCCATAAACATAGGGCCCAAACCACATGTAGGTCCCATTTATACAAAATGACATATTCGGACTCGACCAATTGGGCCAAAAGGGTTTTAAATATAATCGTAAATAGGGTGGAGATCACATCAGCTCCCCGCCCCACATGCACATCTTAACGTGCACTCGGAACATCTCCCAATTATAAGTACGGGAGATATTCCTAATACTTGGGATGAGATGTACTGTGGAGCGCTGATGTGTGTCATAGTTTACTAATTACTACTAGTCCATATAATGATGACTAATGTCCAAATGCTGTTGTGGGCCTTGGGCCCGGCGACATCGATGGATCCAGACTCATCTTTGACCCAGTTACATCATAGTCCCATGATTTGTTTTTGTTGTTCTAGCCCAGGCCCATAAGTTATTTCTTTACCAAAAAGAGAAATAAATACCCAGGTCCATCGAAATCCCTCTTTTTTGCTTTTCTTGCCCAGGTCCAACATGGGTCACTACTCACTATCATGAATTCATTATTGAAGATTGAGATCTACCTGGGCCATTAAGTTTTTTAAGTTGTCGCGGCCTAGGGCCCAGAATGCACATTTTATATTATTTCCTGATCAAAGACCAGGGTCCTTCAAAGCCCATCTTTTTGCTGTTTCGCCCAGGCCCAACAAGGGCCGACACTATGAATTCATGACACAGAGTTAAGCGAGTATGTGGCTTAATTTAAACAAAATGACTATCCTTTGGACTCTAAAACCCTAAACCCTAGAAGGAGGCGCTTCTAGTCTTCTAGAGACTTCTTTTCTCTAGAACCCACTCTGCCTAACCCATCCAGTCCGCTCTATTTACGTCCTCCACTGCCACCACGCATAGCCGTTTTTTTCCTGTGCAAAGCGACACTCCAAACCCTAACCATAACTCCCTTTTACTTCTGTCCCCTTCTCTGCAACTCTAACTCCAATCATGTATCGCGTGGCTGCCAATCTTGCTTCCAAAGCCCGGTAAGTAGAGGCAGAAGTGGAATTTGAATAAAAGAAGTGAACCATGGTTTGATCTTCCATTCATTCTGACTTTTGCTTCTTGATTTCTGCTAAACTGTAATCGTTGGTTGCGTTCTTTTGCGTTTGCAGGATCGCTAGGAACACTACACAGCAGGTGAGAATTGGTGTATTATTTATTTGTATTTTCTTTTGTTCTGTGGTTTTTGACTACTTTGGAATGGTTAAATAGAGGTCTATTAAAGTGGGTGGATCTCCTTTTTATCTCATTTTCGGTTTGGTTTGTTGATTTCAGGTTGGTAGCAGGTTGAGTTGGAACAGGAACTATGCGGCTAAAGACATTAAATTCGGGGTTGAAGCTCGTGCTTTGATGCTTAAGGGTGTTGAAGAACTTGCTGATGCTGTTAAAGTAACCATGGGTCCTAAGGTAATTGGTCTGATCACAAGCACATTGCCTCGGTTACTGAACTATGGCGTTTTATTTTCATTTTTGAACTGAAATAGGAAATGATTGCGGTGAACTGATAATGGAAAATTTGAACTGGTAGATAATTTTAATGTTGCAATGACTATATGAACATTTTGACCATATATAAATTGACCATCAATTGTCTTAAGATTCAGTAGAAAAACCACATGAGATAGTATCTAGCCTGTTCAAATGCATATAAAACTAAAGTGTACCTTCATTTGTCTGGAAAACAAAGTATCACATGCAACAAGTTTATATATTCGTGCACTTAGAAAGTTTTTCAAGTACGTTACTCCTCCATGACTGATTGCGCTAAGAATTTCATTTGGGTTAAGAATTTCATTGATGGCATTTAAGGGATTCTATTGCAGGGATTGGATTATTTTGGTAAAATGAAGAGAAATAGGTTTTAACCACATAAACTTGTATTTTAATCCCACCTAGAAATATTCTTGAAAAGGCCTCCAAAAGAAACGTTGTGATAAAGTCATCCTCTCCCTCTTTTCTCCCCCTGTAGCCCTGTTTCTTGGGGTTGGATGTTGAATGTTGAAATTTGCTGTCACTTGATTTAGGTTTAGGTTCTATATTTAGTTGCCATAAAGATAAAGTGCATAATTATCGATCGTGATAGCAACTCGGTTTCATACTTGTTCTAAGCGTAGCTGATTTATCTGTTACTGATAAAAAAGCTAATTTATTTGGTCTGGTGTTTGGTTTTTCAAAGGGGCGTAATGTTGTGATTGAACAAAGCTTTGGTGCTCCCAAGGTGACAAAGGATGGTGTCACTGTTGCAAAGAGCATTGAGTTCAAGGACAGAGTAAAGAACATGGGTGCTAGCCTTGTGAAGCAGGTTGCCAATGCAACCAATGATGTGGCAGGCGATGGTAAGATTTGTACATCACACCCATCATCCTTTTATTGGATGTAAGTGAAGCACTTTATATAGATTAGTATGCCATTTTTGTATTATCCACTTAACTTAACCAAGACAATAACTATTAGAACAGTTAACATATTGACACTGAATAACTGCATCCATATGCTCACTGTGACATGTTTGCAGGTACCACTTGTGCCACAGTCCTTACACGTGCAATATTTTCAGAAGGCTGCAAGTCAGTGGCAGCTGGAATGAATGCAATGGATCTAAGGCGTGGGATCACAATGGCAGTGGATTCTGTAGTGACAAACTTGAAGAGCAGAGCACGAATGATTAGCACATCTGAGGAGATAGCACAGGTTGATATTCTGGTTTATTGTTTTTTTTTTCTGTTGGAATTATTGGTGATGATGCATGAAGTAATCATTTAAATGTGCTAACGTAGAAGCATCACTTTTTGTTTTGGTATTAGTGGGCAACTAATATAGTTATGTCTTGAAAAAGGTTGGCACAATATCAGCAAATGGGGAGAGAGAAATTGGTGAGCTGATAGCCAAGGCTATGGAGAAAGTTGGCAAAGAGGGAGTCATTACCATAGCTGTAAGTTTCCTAGTGCATGGTTCTTCTTTACTGGTCATCTGTTAACCTGTGACTATTCCAATTTCTGTCATAGCTCTATCCAAATTGCATGTGCATTTAGATTTACATCTCTTTCTTGTTCCTTATAATGGATTAACTGAAATTGAATCTCTTTTTTGGAACACTTCAAAAGCCTACTGAACTTTTTTCATTGCATATGGAATTCACACGATGTAAATTTAGAATTGCAGAAATCATTGTCATTTTCATATTTATTTTGCCCCTTGTGTATGGACGTTGTGCATGGAATCTCTTAGTTTTACTTTCAACAAGTTATTCTATCCCTTTTTATATTCATAAGCTTATGTACTAGTATTACATATTTGGGTCTCATTTTTCTGATTTGCTAATAAACTGTTGCAGGATGGGAAGACACTATATAATGAGTTGGAAGTTGTTGAGGGAATGAAGCTGGACAGAGGCTATATCTCTCCGTATTTCATCACTAACCAGAAGACTCAAAAATGTGTAAGCCCTTTATCTGTGATGAGTAAACCTCTCATTTAACCTGATATTACTTTCAGCTCCCCTGTTGGGGGCATAGGCAATATGAATGCCAGTATCAATTTGCTTAGTGAAGTTTCAGCTATGTGCCTGCTTTCTCATTATTGCTGTTAAAAAGAAGGAAGAAAAGAGGTCTGCAGAGTTGGTGAAGCTGCAACTATGCCTTCATGCTATATTTGTTTCTGATAAAAAAGAGGTCTGCAGAGTYGGTTGAATTCCAGCTTTAATATTGTCTAGCTTTCATTTGCTACAGGAATTAGAAGATCCTCTGATCCTAATCCATGAGAAGAAAATTTCAAGCATAAATGCTGTGGTTAAGGTGTTAGAGCTTGCCCTGAAGGTTAGCAACAAATTCTTGGTTGTATTGATTGAATTAATTATTTCTTAGCTAAAAACTTCAAAATCTGTAATCCATTTGTCTAATTAGATTTTTCTTGTGAGCTTCAGAGGCAAAGACCTTTGTTAATTGTTGCAGAAGATGTAGAAAGTGATGCACTTGCAACTCTCATTTTAAATAAACTTCGAGCTGGAATCAAGGTACTGCAGTAGAGCATGCACTTAAATGCTGTGTTTCTATTGTAATGAATGGTTGATTGTTGGATGGCCAGAGAAGATTGTTAGCATTGACATGAGTGTGAATTATGAACATATTATAGGTCTGTGCCATTAAAGCTCCTGGTTTTGGAGAAAACAGGAAGGCTGGTTTGCAGGATCTTGCAATTCTAACAGGGGGTGATGTAAGTTAACTGCCTTGTTGTTATTTTGACTTGATAATGTTCTGATATGATTTATTAATAAATTAATCTTGATTTTCTTTGGCAGCTCATAACAGAAGAACTTGGAATGAATCTGGAGAAGGCAGACTTGGATATGCTTGGAACATGTAAAAAGGTGTGTCTTCTTTTCTTCCTGTCCAGATTGTATTCTTCTTTTTCAATTGAAGCACAAAAGTGGGAAGCATAGAAATGTAACCTGCTAGTGAATTTATAGGTCACAATATCTAAGGACGACACTGTCATCCTGGATGGTGCTGGTGACAAGAAATCCATCGAAGAGCGGTGTGAGCAGGTAATTTTGTTCTCTAATGTCATTTCATCTTTCATGTTTGGCTTTGTCTTTTTTATCTTTTGTTTGGCTAAAATCGTTGGTGATTTGCTCCCTTGGTGGATCTAAAGATGAATGGCTGTTCTAAGTGCTAATTTGTCTCATTGCTTGAATGTCCTGGCAACAGCTAAGGTCTGCAATTGAAGTGAGCACTTCTGATTATGACAAGGAGAAATTGCAAGAGAGGCTAGCAAAGCTTTCTGGTGGTGTTGCTGTTTTGAAGGTATTTTTTTTTTTGATAGATTACTGCTGAAGCAATATTTACAATTTTGATTTGGATTTCTTGGTCCCTGCTCCGGAGTTGTTTTTGTCTCACTTTCTCTGATGTAATGATGGAAACTTTTGGGGTTTATTTGCAGATAGGGGGAGCCAGCGAGGCTGAAGTTGGTGAGAAAAAGGATAGAGTTACTGATGCTCTAAATGCCACCAAGGCAGCTGTGGAAGAGGGAATTGTACCAGGTGGTGGTGTTGCACTTCTTTATGCTTCAAAAGAGTTGGATAAGCTGCATACTGCGAACTTTGACCAGAAGATTGGTGTTCAAATAATTCAGAATGCTCTCAAGGTATCCAAATTTGTTACTTTCAAAATCACCTTGTGACTCTCACTGTTGCTTGGTAGTGTATGAAAAAACTATTCCGATGGGATTTGACATACATAGTCACCAACTTGTTCAAAGTCTTGGGCTTGCTTATTGGTTGAAATTTAGTGTTTAAGATTGCTGCTAGACCGGTTGGTGGTAAACCATGTTGGTTTTCTTGTATGCAAAAATTAATGGCTGGAGGTTCTCCTTTTCATTTATTAATTGCAGACACCAGTGCATACAATTGCATCAAATGCTGGGGTGGAGGGAGCTGTAGTCGTTGGCAAGCTGTTGGAGCAGGATAACCCTGACCTTGGATATGATGCAGCCAAAGGTATGTGAAGTGTCCCTTTATCATGAGAATAATGGTTTTGTGGTTTTATTTTCATGTTGTAAAAAATTGATGTATTGTTCATCCTTTCATACAACCAGGTGAATATGTAGACATGGTCAAGGCAGGGATCATCGACCCACTGAAAGTGATTAGAACTGCATTGGTAGATGCTGCAAGGTAACTAGGGGCACCTTTTAGATTTTTCACCTAGTTGGTACCTGTTTTAATTCCAACTATATTTTATTTTGGTTATCCTGAAATCTCTACTATTTGTGCTTAAATTGTTATTGTATCTCCATCCAGCGTGTCATCTTTGATGACGACTACCGAGGCTGTTGTAGTTGAGCTCCCAAAGGATGAGAAAGAAGCTCCAGGGATGGGCGCTGGTATGGGAGGCATGGATTATTAAAGCTCTGATGTCTTCACCAAGTAGACAAGCAGTGATCTGATACAATCAGTTTAGTATATTCATAAAATCACACAGATTGAGGACATTAGGGTTTTGAACGGTGGTGGGTTCATTTTTCCTCAACTATGGTTTTTCTGTCCTCTGCACTATTTATTTTGTTAAATTATTTTTCTTGTTATGAGGCTCAAAATCCGTGTAATCGTAGTGAGAGGGAAGTTTTGTTCATGCTGGTACGTAATTGGAGTAAAAGCCATTGCTGATGATTGTAAAGACTCCTCTTGAGCACTCTGTTCAGAAGGGAAATCAGGATTAGGTTTATCTCAAAATGAAAAATAAAAATGCAACTTTCTTCTGCTGCAATAGCAACACTTGATCCTCTTATTGATTGATATTGACGTTTGTGTGCTGATAATTGGAGTTTTTCTTTCACTTTGTTCTTCTTGGGGCTTGGATGTTGTTCATAATTCGTTTTCTGAAGATGCAGACACTAATTCAAGATTTACTCCAAAGCAATTTAATAGATGTATCAGGCCATCAGAGTTGTACTTTTAAGTGAGTAGAGGTGGTTCTCATAAAAAATTGGAAAATCGAATCAAACCAAGGTTCAAAGTATCCACACGTATCAGCCTGTATCGGTCGATATGTATTGTTCTGGCACAGGGGGTGTATTGGGGTCTGACTGGTCCAGGGGATGGAGGAAACCTAAACCGCCCCCCCTGAACCGGTTGCAAAAATAAAATAAAATAAAATAACGTATTGATATTTTGAACCTTGAATCAAACCAATGAAACCAAATAAAAAATGGGTAAATTATAGAGGCCCCTTGAACTATGGGGTCTGGGACAAAGACCCCCTTGTACTTTGTTTTGCGACAAAGACCCCCTTTTACTATGATTATGAGACAAAGACCCCTTTCTGTTAGCTTTTCGTTCAAAAAGGCCATTATAATATTTTTTAATCTCCATATTACCCTTATAAATATTGTTCATCTTTCTCCACCTTCCTTCACATTTCTCTCTCTGCTCTCTCTCTCTCTCTCCGATCTCTCTATCAAGTTGGATTGGCTATGAAATGAAATGAAACGTTCTTTTGATTGGACAGTGTACAAGCTTAGAAAAAATAAATAACAAAGAATAGTATTTTGGATGTATACGATTATGAGGGAACCCTACAACCACCAAAAAGATATAAAAAAAAGGAACAAAGACAATTTACGTGACTTCTTCTGATTTCGCAATCGCAATGCAACCTATTTTAATTTTAGGGATTTAAAGATAAAGTCTGAAGCATATAAGCAAGCAACCAAACCGCGAAAAGGTCATATCATTATAAGCTGTCATATCGTATGTAAGAAAAAGCTCATATTCTTAATTATAGATAGATCATCGGATAGTTGGTCGTGGTTTTGGTCTTGTTCTTGGTTTCCATGTGGCTCATTGTGATAAGAGAGAAAAAAACAAGTTAGGGTTTGTTGAGGTTTTATTTTGTTTTTATCCATCAATATAAAATGAGATGAAAAGGTGCATTGTAGATGGTGATGAATTGTTCATACTGATCGTTATATTATGATGTATGTTGCAGCTCGAGGGCTTGATACCACCATCGATTGGCAGACAAGGATAAAAAGAGAGATCGGGGGAGAGAGAGAGAGCAGAGAGCAGAGAGAGGGAAAGAGAGAAATGTGAAGGAAGGTTGGGGAAGATGAACAATATTTATAAGGGTAGTATAGGGATTAAAAAATATTGTAACGGCCTTTTTGGATGGAAGGCTAACAGAAGGGGGTCTTTGTTTCACGATCATAGTATAGGGGGGTTTTGTCGCAAAACAAAGTATAGGGGAGTCTTTGTAATTTACCCTAAAAAAATCTAGATAATCGGTTCAGTTGTGATAGACTAGTGGTTAAACTTGTGTATACATAGTGATCAATTTTGTAACTTATAAATGCATAAAAAATACTAAAGTTGACCAAATATATGAACAACAGTTAGGAAACATATTCAATAATGTCCTCCGAGAAAAACTTCACTTATAATGCATAAAACAATTTTTACCTAAAACTAGTGATGTTACCTGATATGGGAAGAGCTTTGATCAATCAAAACTCAAGTGAAGTTTGATAAATATCACCTGATTGGTAACCACCTTTATCATATCGTTCGACTGGTTACAAGTTTAATAGGAATCGTATTTTATTGGTTACCACCTTTAAAGATAATTTAGTGTACTTTTAGAAATTTACCATGTGATTGATACTCAATATATCATTTTGATCATTTCTATCATCAAATTGAATATTGGGTTAAAGGGACAGTGTTTTCAAAATTGGATCAAACCAGATGGTTAGACTGGAAAAATTGGGAATCGGACACCGTTTCACCTCAAAATCGCTTTTTGTCCAAAAACTGTTTATTTGGTTAGCGAACCGTTGACCTAGGCGGTTAAACGATCAACCTGGACAATAGTTTTTGGCCTTTTTTATTTTTCTATTTTTTTTTGTTAGAGCGGGTCATCCGTTCAGACCGAACAGTCAAACTGTTCGACCCTAGAACGGTTCCCTATCCGGTCTAATTTTAAAAACCTTGGATGAAGAGTAGGTGCCTTGCCTTGAGCTTGGCTTGGTGTGTGGCATGGCCTGGCCCAAGGCCCAGCCCGACCCGTGACACGGCACGGGCCCGTGCGGGCTCAAGCCATGGGTCGTGCTGAACCGACCCCCAAATTATCTCAGAGGAGGGAGGCACGGCCCGGGATGCCTCGTGGGCCAGCACAGCACGACCCAATTTACACCTCCACTTGAACTCACCCAATACTAGGAATGGGGTAGGGAAATTCGAGGATTCTCCATCTTAAATGAGGAGTGGGGTGCCTTGCCCCTGAATTCGCCTATTAGTTACCTTGCCCTAAACCCGCGTGGCACTGGAGACAGGGCGGGGATGGGGTAGAGAGTCTTGACTATGGGGCAGGGAAAGGGATGTGGTGCCCTGCCCTGAACCCACCACATTGTCATTCCTATATAATTGTTAATTATTAGTGGAATTAATAAAAATGTTAGCTTTTATAATTATTTTTTTATTTAAAAATTAATCAAAATTTAATTTAAAATAATAAAAAGAATAGAAATTATTAAAATTACTATAAATTATTAAAACTAAATTTATTAAAAAATATTTGTTCATATTCAATTAACAATAATTATTTTCTAAAAATCAGCATTAAATGAAAAATAAAATTATTACATCTTTCAGATTTTGTCGTGCATTGCACGGGTCCCTGTTAGTAATTATTGATAATTTTCTATTAAATAATAAAAATAAAAATACACTTATAAATAATTATTGAAAGCATATTTATAAGAAAACAATAAATAATTACTGAAAATAAAAAAATATTAATTATTGTATATATAAATATATAATGAATATACACTATTATTGTAAAATTATTACTAATAAATATAATTTTGTTGATAGTTATTTTCTATAATTATTAATTGATACAAGTGAAAATATTTATTTAATAAACCATAAAATTATAATTGTAATATTATTACATAGTTCGGTATTAATATTGTAAAATATTAAATTATTATTAATATGAATATTATGAATTCTATTATAATTATTTTTCTACTTTTAAGATTTTTTTTTTAATTTATTACATAATTTTGTTATTTTAACTATTTAAAATTTTGTCATGTTAAATATTTTGTTATTTAAATATTTAAATAATATGTAAAATATTTAAAAATTTTCATTATTTGAATTTTATTTATTTTAATGTTATTACGTAATATTAAATATTTTGTTATATTACTTAGCTATTTTTAATGTTTTTTATTTAAGATATTTAGTTATTGGAATATTTAAAGAATGTTTTTATTTTTTAATGTTAAATTTTTATTATTTGAATAACATTTAAATTAAATAATTCGTAAAATTATAATTTATATTGTTAGTACATAATTTCATGATGAAGTTTGTAAAAATATTGAATTATTAATAATATGAATATTATTAAATATATTAATTTTTTGTGTTTTGAATAAATAGTTATGGTTTTTTTAATTGCAGCTTTCTTTAGATAGATATAGAAAAAAAGTGGGGGAGAGGTTAAATAGGAGGAAGTGGAGGGAAAGTGGTGCCACTTGGCTAGATATTAGAAAAGCAAATCCCTCTTTCTTTATGGTTGTTAGAAATAGTTAAGCATATGTGATTTCGTTATTGGTTTAAAGGGTAATTATGTGGAATTAAAAAAAATAAAAATTAAAAAAAAACAGAAAATTAGGAAGGGGGTTTGAAGCAAGGAGAGGTATGGTGATGTAGACAAACCAATTTTAATATATATATATATACACTAGTGGGTCCTCATGGAAAAAAGACATTAGGGTTTATTGCTCTATGGGGCTACACAACTTGAGGGTAGGGATGACAATTTTCTCTATCCCCATCAGAGTACTCGGCCTCCCTAACCAAGTGGGGATGGGATGGAGACTGCCTTAGTGGGGATAGGGTGGGGATGGGATTAATAGGAATACCTGATTGGGGACGGGGAGTGAAATACACAGCTCGCCCCGACCTCGATTATATATTAAATATATGTGTATATATATTTATATTAAATATATAATATTTTTTATGTTATTTATAATATTTTTTATATTGTATATATCAATTATATGTAAAATATTATTTGCGTTTTAATTTTTTCTTTATTCTAAATAAATACCTTTCTGAAAATAAACTTTTTTATTAAAAAATTCGAGGATTTAGGTCCCTGATGGAGTGATGGGAACTCATCTCTAATGGGGATCAAGGATGCAGGCTAAATTTTTTCCCGACAAGGATTAATTTAAACCTCAAGGTTGGGACAAGGAATATGATCCTTGTCCCAAACCCACCCATTGTCATTCCTAATAGGGGTCATCCCCCCAACCCATAAATATAGTTCCAATAAGTATGGTAATTATGAATGTAGCATCCAATCATATGAAAATTATTAAAATTTGATAATTATATATTTGAATAATTGGAAGTATTATAATTTAAGTTTCACTAAATTTAATTATCAAAATCAGTAATATTTAGTAATTAAATTACCAAAATCACTAATTATTGCTAAAAAATTATTGTATAAAAATATAAAAAAAATTATATTTGTTATAATTAATTTTCCACTGAAAATTATTGAAAATTTTAATTATTATATGATAATATCATTAAATATTAATAAATTGACCAAAATTACTAAAAATATCAATGACTACTTATTGCTAAATAATTATTGATAATATCAAAATTACTAAAAGTGTAAAAAATAAATTTATATTTATTGAAATAAAATTTCCAATGAAAAACCAATAATGTTTAACCAATTATTAACTTTCAAATAATTATTGATTTCAATAATTAATTTTCAAAAATTTCTGAAATTAAATTACCAAAATCAATAATTTTTATCGAGTAATTTGTAGTAATTAATTTTTCCAATTTACCAAAATTGTGCCAAAGAAACACAAGCTTATTTGGTTCCATTTTTCTAGAAAACACAAAGGAAACGACTACGCCTCGTAACTCGAGAATGTGCGGTATGAGAAAATGTAGAATTTAACGTTTTTCTATTTTTGCATTCGTTGCTACCAATGACTGAGATCGGATCTGCTCCTCACACAGGGCGCCTCACACCGACTTCACAAGTACATCCCACCGTGTATTAGAAACATCTCCCTACTTATGTGTTATTATTTACGGGAGATGTTCCCAATGCACGGCGGAATGTGCCTGTGAGGTCGTTGTGAGGCACCCTATGTGAGGAGCATATCCCAATTCAAAAATTGCTATTGATGTGGCAATTTGCTGGAGATCTAGACCATTGATGGATATCTGCACCATCACCAGTCTACAACGAGATCTACACCATCACCAGTTTGCAACCTCTACACTATCACTAGTCTGCAACGAGATCTACACCATTGTCGGTCTACAATGAATCTACTCCATCATTGGTCTACAATGAATCTACACCATTACTAGAGATCTACATCATCATCGGTTTACAATGAGATCTACACCATCACCATTGCTGGAGATCTACACCATCACCATCATTGGAGATGTACACCATCACTGTTGGAGTGTCGTTTGAACAAATATTACCTATTTTAGCCAAGGTTTAAAATTTTGATACGATACGCCCGATACGGGGCGTATTGTATCGTATCTTTGAAAAATAGATACGGGATACGCATGGAAATTAGACGTTTCGTCTTTTTTCATGCATATCGGACATGTATCAGCGGCATATTGGGGGTGTACCAGGGCATATTGTTAGCGTATCAATGAAAAAGATACGACCAAAAACTATAAAAAAAAATTAAAGGGGGGAAAGCAAGCTTCTTTTCCCCGAAATAAGCCTTCTTTCACCCCAAATGACTCTAAAACTCCAAACTTCATTCCTAGAGTGCTAGATTTGCAAAAGTTTGCAAGAAATAAGTGTGAATCATTAATCTTTTTAAAGATTTTCCAAATTTTGAAAAAGTATGGAAAAATAGGTATTTTTTAATTTTTTATAATATCTTGTGATTTTTTTTCTTGAATGTTTAAATTTATGTTGATCTACATTTCTTACATTCAAAATCATAATTTTTTTGTGTTATCAGTAGATTTACGGAAATTTCATGAAGATATTTGGGGAAAATATAAATTAACAAAAAATTTGGAATTTCTTCTTAAATATGTTTTAGATCTATGGATTATCTATCATATCCATAGAGCAATTGAAATTTCTTCTTTAAATATTTTTTTATATATTTTTAGAATTAAAAATAAAAAATAATTAATTATATTTTATCATTTGATCACAACAATTAATTATATGGATGATCTATTATATCCACAAACTAATTGAAATTTCTTCTTTAATAATTATTTTTTTATTTTATATTTTTAGAATTAAAAAATAAATAAATAAATTATTATATTTTATTATTTGATCACAATGATTGAATATATCATGGTTTTTAAAAACGAACCAATGATCGAACCGGTCAGGGGTTCGATTACCGGTTCGAATAGTCCGACCGTTTGACCCGTTTTGACAAAAACAAAATTTAAAAAAAAATAAAAAATTGGAAAACGATCAAAACCGTTCAAACAGTTAATTGGCCGGTTCAACGGTTTGTTGACCAAAATCAATGGTTTTGGGGGAAAAAGCGGTTTTGGAGGAAAACGGAACCGGTCAGGACCGGTTCCTGGTTTTTTCGATCTGACCGTCTGGTCCGGTTTTGAAAATAGTGGAATATATTATAATTCTATGGATGATCTATCATATCCACAAAGCAATTGAAATTTCTTCTTTAATAACTATTTTTTGAATATGTTATATAATATTTATTTTTTATAATTTTTGGAAATGAATAATAAATAATTATTAATTATATTTTCACATAGAAATTGTGCCAATGCATGTTTTATGGTTGGATAGGAGAGTTAGGTTTTTCCCATCCCATAAAACATTAAAACTTAAGAATTATAATTTATAAATTATAGTTAAGCATAGGATTTTTAATGAAATTATTATTAGTTACAATATATTTCTTCATAAAACCATTAAAATATATTAATTTAATGTATATACACCTCATTGAGGTCTTATATGTAGTGTTGTTGATGTATTTTTATGATTTATTAAAGTATTTATAGTGTTTCCAAGCATATCTATGCATATCTTAGTTTTTCTCCGATACGCATGTGTATCCAAGGCATATCTCAATACGTCTCTTAAAATCGTCTTTCCAATACACTTGGAGTTTCCGATACTTTTAACCTTGATTTTAGCATCTACTTGCTCCCTTATTTGCCCAAGTGGCAACATCAATGCCAAACAGAAAAAAAAGAGTTGCTTTCTCATAAAACGGTGCAACATAGCTCATCCATAAAATATTGTTTTTCTTAGAAAATGGCTTTGAGGCAACAACATCAATGCCAAACACCAACTTAACTAATTAATTTAACCACCTTTTTTGTTTTTAGATGGTTTTCTTGGCATGTAATATAGATTAAGGTGTTTTTGGAGGAATTTTTGATGGGAGAGAGTTTCTGAAAAATTTTAGGAGAGAGGTTGGCTAAGTGATTAGGAACATGAGAGAAAGGGAGGGAGAGAGAGAGAGTTGGAGTGGGCCTCTAGTGAGATGAGAGGTAGTTTAGGAGAAATTTTATGAAGGGGGTTGGCTAAATGATTGGGAACATGAGAGAGAGAGAGAGTTGGAGTATGACTCTAATAAATAGGAGAGGGTTGCTGATGTGGCATTTATATATTTCAGAATTATCAAACACCACTTCACCGCTCAAATTGGAATTGAAATTGGACTAATTTTCAACAATTTGTTAAAAATAGTTGGGTCATTGAAATTGGACTAATTTTCAACAATTCCATGGGATTTTGACCAATTTGATAATTTGATCCGTGGCGTTTGATAACACTTTTCAGATGCATTTGGTTTTATGTTTGATTTGAAGTTTTGAACCACTAATTCAGATCTGAAATGGTAAGAGCTTGCCTAGCAATTTAACTTGCTTAGACACATTTTAGATATTGCTTTATGTCTTAAATGCCCCTAAACATTTTGAAAATGACCAATATTACCCCTTAATATGCCCATTTTGAACCCTAACATCAACGCCCTTTCAAATGGGAAATGGCTCCTCTTGTTACTAGTTCATCCTATGCCATTCATCATCTTCTCCTTTCTCTTTTGTTCCCTCTATTTCCTTGCACCATGGTTTTTAAAAATGAAATCGGTCAGGGTCCGATTACCAGTTCGAACGGCCGGTTCGTTCTAACAAAAAAAAAAAAGGAAAACGGTCAAAACCGTTCGAACGGTTAACCGGCCGGTTCAACGGTTTATTGACCAAAATCAACGGTTTTGGAGGAAAAAACAATTTTGAAGGAAAACAGAACCGGTCAGGTGACCGATTCCCGGTTTTTCCGGTCTGACCGTCTGGTCCGATTCGGTTTTGAAAACAGTGCCTTGCGCCATTCATCCTATGTTGCTATTCTTCTCTGTCTCCGAACAAAGAAAAGCGAAGATGAAGCCATCACCAACTAGCTCCACTCACAGCTCCACGATGACGATGGCATTGCTATTCTTTTATTTCTTCTGTCTTCGAGAAGATGAAGTCATCCTGAGACATCGATTTCTCACAGCTCCAACTAGTTCCACTCAAAACTCTATGGTGATGATGGACATCAATGACGCCAATCCGCTCAATATGTTGGTCAATGGTCGAGGGTATTAACGCCAACAACAAAATTATGGATGTCAATTTCTTCAACTCTTTTGAGGATGATTTGGATGACACCAACATCAATTTAACAAAATAACTCTAATCTTTGCCCTAGAAGTTTTCTGAGAAAACTCGGTCTTTCGTTTTTTGGTAGTCCACCTTTTACTTATTTGTTTGATTGTTTCAATGAATACAAGGGTAATTTTGAATTCAAATTTAAGCAAATATCTTGTTTTTGGGTAAAATAGTAAAATCCAATCATTTCAGATGTTGGAAAATGTTCCAATAATAAATTTTCACTTTTTAAATTTCAGAGACTGTATGAATTTGGTACTTGATAGGGCCATTAGGGTTTGAAACACATTTTATTGGCAAGAAATCCGGACTCTTTTAGCGATTCGAATCTGAATACGAATGAATTCAACTTATGTGCAAATGCGACCCCGACCCCACCTGACGAGTAGAACGGCATGAGGCAAAAGGCCAAATGTCATCTCTCCGTGTGTGAAGCGAAGACATGAACTCTAAAACCCCGGTTCTCTCTCTTTCAAACCCCTTTCTCTATGTAGTTATATCTTATCCACTCCCCCCGCAAGGAAGAGAGGAAACAGAGAAATGGCGTCTCTCTTATCCTACGCACCTCTTTCCTCAAAATATATTACCGGAAAAACTGGAAAATTCTCTTATAATACGGACTCCAACTTCTTCTCCACTTGCTCCCCGAGCTCTCGAAATGTAGTCGTTGTAGCTGCAATTTCGACTTCGGAGAAGAAGGCTAGGAGAAAAAAACATGCCAAAGGAGATGATTCTGCTGCTTCTAATTCTTCCTCTTCTTCTACTGCTATATCGGCTGCCGAGAAAGGGCTGAGGCTTTCTTTCATGGAGGAGCTTATGGAACGTGCCCGAAGTCGCGATGTTGCCGGAGTTTCTGAAGTCATGTATGACATGATTGCCGCTGGACTCAACCCTGGTCCTCGATCATTTCATGGTTTGATTGTCGCCCATGCACTAATAGGCGATGACGAGGGCGCGGTAACCGTTGTTTCTATTCTCTCTTTTGTTGTGATTCGATTGTTATGTTGTATGAATAATGTACTGGGAAAAAATGGAAGTGGGAAAAAAAAACTTAAGATATTGATAAAAAAAAAAAAAAAAACTTAAGACCAACCCTGTATTCATTGTTAACTCATGTCATAAATAAGATGAAATAAAGATAACAAAAATGGAAGAAGGAAGAGAACCAGTTGGGCAAAAAACAAAATCCCACATGCTCTCTCTCTCTCTCTCTGATAAATGGGAAAATGTTATGTTATAATATGTAAATGAAAAGGGAGGGCAAGGCACCCTCCACTATACAAGTATAACAAAAACTTCTCAAAAAGTATCACTATGCATTTTTCTCTCTCTTTATCTTTAAGCTAGAAATACCCAAACTACAAAACAGGCCCCCATGAGTCTGATATTAAAGTCTCTGAATAGTGGTACAACTAAATACTAGCATTTTAAGGGGGTTAACTATTATTGCATAACATATAATGGCATGCATAGTGCATCCATGGTGTATTCTGCAGACACTATTTTTTTGACCGGTAGAAAGTAATTTTATTAATGCAAACTTAAAGATTACAAGAGGGTGGGTGTAAAATCCACCCCAAACAACAAGAGTTTACCTATTTACCCAAAACAATTGCTGTATTAAAGCCCCTTGTTTGGCTAATGTGTCTGCCATTCCATTTGCTGTTGTTCTCACTTCTCATCCTTTAAAAGAAACTTTTAGCCCCTTATTAAGTTTTCAATCTCCCTAAATTTGTACCAGGAAACCCAAGGGATTTGGGTACTGCATCTTGTCCAAGAGATGACCACTTGAGAGTCCCCTTCCATCTCTAGATTGTGGAAACCAATTTGTTTAGAAAACTTTAACCCCGGTAGTAAGCCGACCAGTTCTGTTGTCAGTGCATCATCATGCTCCAAAGTCACCACTCTTCCTTCTGGATCTTTGAAGACACCTCCTACTAGGGGTGTCAATGGACTGGTTTTGGGTTGGACTTCGTCCAAATCAAAATCCATTTGGACGGATTGGATGGACCAATAAGACATATTGAATTTGAATGGACTGGATGGACCAATATGACATATTGGACTGGACCTGGTCCGTCCATAATGAATTTATATTGGATTGAGACAATATCTGGTCCATTGATAGAAGATAAGAACATAGGTGTCAATAGACCAGGTTTGAGTTGAAACCAATCTAAATTAACAGGAATTTGAATAGATTGGACAGTCTTTGGACCAGTCCAAAATATTCATTGAACTGGATTGGACTAGGTCCATTTATAATGGACTCACATTTGACTGGACCGGATTGGACCAAATCCTGTCCAATTGACACCCTACCTCCTACCCCAGCTAGTCCAATATTGCCTATAGATGCCAGGGGTTTCCATACCATAATTAGGCCCTGTTTGATGATTAAGTGGTTGTTAAAAGAAGTACTTGTTGCACGTAGAAGTACTTATTTTAACAACCACTTAAGGCTGTTTGGTGACCCACTTGCCAAATCACTTATTATGTTTTTAAACACTTATTGGGGTGAGGATGTTTGGTAAGCTATTTTCCCCATAAGTTCTTATATTGACACAAATGACAATTTTAGCCCTCACTTCACTCATACATATATACAAAAAAACCAAAAGAACACCAAACATGGAGGGGAAGAGTTGGGTGAACTAACCTCCTTGTCGCCGGTGGCTGGATAGTGAGATTGTTGCCGTTAAACTCTTCCAAAGTGCAGATATGTGAACATAACAAACAGGGGAGTTTCAAGTTTTAAAAAACCCAAGAAAATGATTTAATGAGAAGAAAAACTTCATAACATGGAAGAAAATGGCAAAACGACAGGTCCACCGACCATTTTTCCTCACTGCCGATTGTCACCGGTGGACCTGTGATTGGGTGCGCCCCTACCTGGTTCGCTATGTTTGAATGAGGGGAGATGGAGGTAAAACCCTCATACGGGGGTATTTTGGGTATTAAAAGAAAATACCAGAGACTGGTCCATCCCATTCTATTGGAGAAGTACTCCAAGAAGTGCTGAAAAAAAGCCAACTTCAAGTCACTTTTTTAAGAAGTACTTTTAACAAAAAGTACTTCATCCCCACTTTTTTACCAAACACACACTTAATAACCACTTAATGTGTGGTCCCAACTCTTAAAAGAAGTACTTCTCAGAAGTGAAATCAAACAGGGGCTTAGTCTTTTCTTTTCTTGAGCTGAGAGTGCCACCTCTTTCTAAGTTCTCAAAATATCATTTGGTGAGAAATTTTGGAAAGCATCCAAAGTTTTCACCCACCGTGCAACTTTTATTTTAATTAAGTCAATGATTTCTACCTCAACCCTTCTCTTATCATTGAAAATTCTTCCATTCCTTTCTTCCCAAATGGTCCAGACCACAGTTGCCCTCATTGCTTTCCAAAGTAATCTTCCTCTTTTTTTTTTTTTTTGATCAATACCTCCTATTTTCTTTGCATGTATCAAGAAATTAGGATCAAAGAGGCCCCCCACATCCTGAGGCACCCAAATAGAGAACAAAGATGCTTCGAAATACAAAGCACAAAAGAACAAAAGAGCAGGATATGAAAATATGGCCAATAGTTTCATCATTTTCATTGCAAAGAAAAGACATGTAAGGGGGATAGGCTTTTATTTGGCCTTCTTTTCTGCAGCACATCACAAGTGTTAATCTTTTTGAGAAAGACCTAACAGAAGGCCTGAACTTTAGGAGGAATATGCTTTTTTTTCCCCAATAAATAGGCTTGTACCAAATTTCTTTTACTAGGAAATTAACCCCCAAGGTATTTAGACTGCAGACACTTTTTTGAATCATGCCTGTAGTTTTTTGCCCCCACAATACACAAACACATGTTTAGTATATATTTACTATAATTTTTTTATGTATGTTGCAGTACAATCTATTTGTTTTATAGACACTTTATATGTTTCCTTTTTGTTACATATATGTTCCCTTTAATCAATGATTAAAATATTGATATGCCCAATACCCTTAAGTGGGTATTGGTGTGTATTGATATGACTGATACAATTTGGTAACTATGAAAGGTTTTAAAAGGTATAAATGGTAGAGACAAGGCAGTTGGATCTCAGAGAGAGAGAGAGAGTCTATATATTGCCTTTTTATTACATATATTTTCCATGTATGTTCAACACAATTTATTTCTTTTATGGCCAATTTATATATTGCCTTTTTATTACATATATTTTCCATGTATGTTCAACACAATTTATTTCTTTTATGGCCAATTTATATATTGCCTTTTTATTACATATACTCTTTTTAATTTAATATGGATCCTACATTTTTGAAATTTTATTTTGTACTTTGTTTTACACTTATAATTAGCTCTATTTAGATGAAGTAATCAATTTATTTTATTTAGTTCATACATACACACAACCAGACACACATACACACACATAAACTACTTTATAACATCAAACTAAAATTACTTATATTTTCATCATAAGAGGGCATTTATTATAATTTCTTTATTTATTTCATAGCTAGTTTATTTATAAAAATATATATTTAATTGTATTTTGTATATTCTTTTTAATCTTACTCCCATGCTTTTTGAAAATTTGTTTTGAACTTTCTTTTATGTTTTTAACCCATTCTATGTTTTAATAGGCTGATTAGATGATATGTGTGCCTCACCAATTTTGAGGTGAAAGGCAGTGAAGTGCATGTCTCATTATATTTGAGGCCTAAGCCTCGGATGATACATACATGGCAGTTGAGGCTAGGCATTTCAGCTACACTTTGCCCCGAGGTGTGTGCCTCAACGGCTTTTTAAGCCATGGTTCAATGTGATCAAACAGATCCCATATTTTTGCATTTGATCCATCTGAACCAACATATACCTCTAACCCATATACTTCTTGGCATTGGACCTTCTAGTTCCTTCCGTTCCATTCCTCTTTCTTGAGAAAGTACATTCTTTTTTGAAGGTTAGGACTTGGGATTTACATGAGTATTCACTATTCACTTGATGTTTTGTTATCTGGATTTCAGAGTTTACTCTTACTGGAGAACTGCTATACTCAATGCAGATGCAATCACTGCGAAGGGAGTTGAGTGCAGGGCTTCGCCCTATCCATGAAACATTTATTGCATTAATTCGTTTATTTGGATCCAAAGGACATGCTACAAGAGGGTTGGAAATTCTTGCTGCGATGGAAAAGCTAAATTTTGACATACGCCAAGCTTGGCTAGTTCTTGTTGGTGTGATATCTCTTTATCCTTTTGTTGCTTAAGCTATTGCTTTTATGCAAGAAATTATATTCTTGGAAGCTGATCTTCTTTAATCAACTTGTTTAAACTAGAGGAGCTTGTCAGAAGCAATCATCTAGATGATGCAAATAAAGTGTTTCTAAGGGGTGCTAAAGGAGGATTGAAAGCGACTGATGAGCTATATGATCTGTTAATCGAGGAGGATTGTAAGGCTGGGGATCATTCCAATGCTTTAACTATTGCCTATGAAATGGAGGCTGCTGGGCGAATGGCAACCACTTTTCATTTTAACTGTCTTCTTAGTGTGCAAGTAAGTTAGAGCTATATGATCTGTTTGGCTGAGAAGTTTGAAGTTCTTTGGTTCTAATTATAGCTCTCATTTTCTTACATTTTACTGTTTAGCTAGTTTTTGCAGATAATTTTAGGGTTGGTTATGTCATGTAAACTGATCCTAATTATAGATATAGTCATTTAGTGACAGTTGGAGAGCAAGGTGAATGGGATTTTGGTTGAAGCAAGTAACTTTCTACTTTTTTCCATGGGTATTTGCTACACCATATTGGTGCCAGTGCCACAAATGTGCTTGTAATATAAGGCCAGAGAATCTGGTTCAAGAAGATCTCCTTACAAATGTTATTTTTCTGATAAAGCTATCTTTGCAAAAAGCAGCAATAGATCATAATAAAAGCATGAAACAAATAAAAACACAGGCAGCCAAAAGATTAAAGAGGACAAAAAAGCCACTACTCCACACCCAAACTTAGAATTCTGGGGATCATTTTTTGGTTTCCCAGACTGATCATTGTACCAACTAAAATAGTTCCTTTCAGATGTCTATTATTTATGTGTTAAAATTCATAGTTTCACTGATAAATGCCACAAAATTAAAGCTATCTTCATCTTCAGCTCCTTCATGAGAATTCTATATCACTGAACAACATTTGGCTGTTTTTTTTAAAGTAAAATAGAATATTTTTTTGATCAGTAACTGACCTTTTTATTAAAGCAAATTAATGTTCAATTTTACATACACCCATTGGAGTGATAAAAAGATTTTATCTCCACAAATTCAAACTTTCCTTATACTTGCCTGGAAGATATGCTCTCTCCCCTCCACTTTGTTGGGCTAATTTATCAGCCATACTGTTTGCTGTCCTTTGAACCCATTGGAATCTTCCATTTCTCTAGTCAGCCAAAACAACATTTTTAAGTCATTGCTATACCGCCAAGGAGCTGCATCCCCATTCTGTAGCCACTCCATCACCAGTCTTGAGTCTTTCTCAATAATTAGCTTGTTGGCATTCATCATCCTTGCCCTCTGTGCCCTTTCCATACCATGATCTCTGCCCTTAGAGAACCTCCCACTCCAATTGATCCTGAGAATACAGCCACTATAAGCCCTTTCTCCTCCCTAAAGATGCCTCTAATACCTTAAGGTCCTGGAATTCCCCTATTGCTTCTATCAAAGTTGAGCTTGACGAACCCTTCATTTGGGGGAGGTCCAACTTCTGCAAATCAATGCCTTTTTGTTAGAAATCCCCGCCACCTCTCTCCACTTCCTTATGATGTCTACTGAAAAGGTTGAGAATCTCTCCAAAGATTGAATCCAATAAATCACTCTAATAGTGATGCATTCTATTATTGCTTCTGAAGTTCTTTCTTTCTCTTTGAAAATTGAAGCATTTCTTTCCTCCCATACCATCGAAATAATTGCAGCCCTAATGCATTTTCACATGATCCTTCCCCCTCTTCTTTTATTTTGAATTTTTCATCTTATATGAGGTTAACTTTTTTTTTTGTCTCCTCTTTCTTCTGGTGATTAGTTTTGCTGTGTTGGCCTTTGTTCTTGAATGATGTTAAAGGTCAACTAGTTTTCTTAATATACGAATTTACGAAATTAAATTGAGTGAAGTTACATATTTTACATTTGGAAAATATTTAGTGTACCAAGATGACTGTTGGAAAACAAGGACAAATGCATTTGAGGAGACAATAAAACTAAAAATTACAGCAGGGTTGCCAAGTTCATTTTATTCTTCTTCACTTCTTGACTCTTGTAAATTGTAAAGTCTCTTTGAATATGAGGTTTTATTGTGTTGTTGGGGCAATAAATAAACCATGCATACTTGATCTCTTTTTTTGGATAGATCATGCATGCTTGATCCTTGCATCAATTGTCTTTTAATAGGTTGTACGCCTGCTGTTTCTGGCTCTTTGGATTGCACAAATAGAGTAATTTTTTGAACATAGCACCAACTGAAATTGTTCTCATTTTGTGTAGGCTACCTGTGGGATACCGGAGATAGCTTTTGCAACATTTGAGAACATGGAATATGGAGAAGGTTTTCAGTTTCCATTCTTAACTTTCTGCATGAAACAAATCTGTTGTTCTGGAAGTAGTTTTAAGTTGAAGAGCACTGTTTGTAAAATTGTTGTGATGGATTTTTATCTATTAAATAAAGAAGAGTCTGAGTTGTTTTTTCCCTTCTGGTTTCTGATAGGGTGTAAATGTAAGGTAGATTCAATAATTTGTCTTTGGGAAATTATTTCTTTATTTTGCATTATCTTGTTTGAATGTATATGCCCATTGGTATTGCAATGTAAGTTGAAATATATAAAAGTTACCTTCATGTTGAAAGGCACTTAAAGATTGGCCCTGCTAAATAAGTAGTCATCTTACTTCTGGTATCAACTTATGGAATCTTTTTATGATTGTGGGGTAGTACAGTTCAATCCATGGAAGAACCTATAACACTCAGACTTCTGCTTCTTTTCTTTCTATACTAACAAATAATCCCTTATGTTTGAGACTCCGAGGTAAATAAACAATTTTTTTATAGTAAATAAAATTTCATTAAAAAAGAAAAACAGATAACACATACAAATATTGGTGAAAAGGAATCACCTCCTACAAACAAAAGATCCCTCTCCAAACCCCACCTCTGACTGACAAGGATCAACAAATCCAGTCCCACCCAACCAATTGTACATACACAGAAAACAACCATAAAACTCAACAAAGTACCACCATGACCAATCAACCCAAACAACTTCAAGAACCTTCACCACCATATCTGGAATTCACCTCAATGATTCAGATAGCCTTCTTCTACCTAAATAAAATTTGCCTCCACAAAAGTCTTTCATGACAGAGAAAGCTCCCCAATCTCTAACAACAAGACAAAAAACTAGACCAAAATATTATGACTCCTTACTACCTTTTTTTTCCGTTCTAAAAGCTAACTCCAAGAAAACTTTCCTTGCAAAACCTTCTCCTCTGAGAAAGAACAAACTCAGTTCCTTACTAAATTGATCCTCTTTTTCAACTATGACATCCTTATCCAACTTTTAGTTTGTTTCATGAACTTCATCCACAGGGGTGTCAAGTGTCAACACCATCTTCCTCTTGAGTCAAAACTGTCTGATATTTTTCTACCCTGGCACCCATCCTCCTCCTCGATGTCTGAAGAAGCAACAAATAAGACTGAGTTATACATCCTAGGTTGATTATTGCCACCCTGTGACCAGCATTCACATTTGTAACCTTTTCAAACTCCACTGTTGTCCCTATGAGACTCAGTTAGAAATGCCAACATCTTTTTTATTTAAGCCAAGAGTGATACTTAAAAATGTTTTACTCTAGCAAAGGTTCAAGTTGTTGAGTTTTAAAGTTATATTCCATAGAGTAAACTTGTTAATCAGATTAACTTATATGTTGCTTTAAACTTTTCTACTAGTTTCTATATTTTAAATTTCATTGCAGGAGTAGGTTTTGGGCGAGTTTTGAGCTGTGGATGTCCTCTTTCATTTCGCATCCAACAGCTGAACCTCTAGTTGCCCATGCATCTCCCCTGCAATAATAGAACCTTTAGTAACAGTTACAGTTTTCCCTGTACTATGGTATCAAAATTGCTACCATGCTTAAGAAGTTGCTACCTTCTTGGTTTCATTAATCATTGTTATTCTTACATAATGCATATATGTGTTGGTATAAAAATTTAGGGAAATTGATTATAAAAGAACAAGGAGATTTAAAGGTCCACTTTGATTTTTTAAGCAACATTGTCAGACTTAGACGGACTGGATAGTTGAACCATCTGAACCGCAACCCAGGGGCTATTCCTTGTTTTAGAAAGGCTGCTTTTTCAAAATTTTCAGAAACCAGTTGAATGTTGAATTACCGCCGAATCAGGTTATATTTGAGAGTTAATTCCAGAAAATGCATTAAGAAGGTTTGAAACCAAGCATTTTCCTTGTGAGCTAAAGCACAAACCACTAAAGCCACAGTTCTATGTGTTTAAAACCACTTATTTGATTCATATGCATTAAACATCTATTTTTATTTTGTTACAAAATACATTTGAGGTGATTTAAAACAGCTTACATACATAAAAATGAGATATCTAACCATTAATCCACAACTAAAGTATATGTTAAAATTCTAGCTATATAATTATGACATCATGGGCCATTGCGTTGACCCAGCAGTCAGATGACCCATGATCCAGTGACTAAAATGGTTTTGTCTGGTTCGAGTATCACAACATTGTTTTTAACCAACTGGGTAGCCCCTTGCTTTTTAAAGGAGGGACTTATGTTGGCTTAAAATTAACCCAAAAAGAAAAGGCCTGCTTGCTGGTCCATTAAGTTAATAAGTCCTATCAAGTGGCCCTAAACAAAAAGGTTTATGGGTCTTTAAATCAGCCTAGCAATTATTTAAAAAAGAAAGACTAAGATGCAACCTGGTACATCTTAATAAGGTAGCCCCATCTTTTGTACATACTTGACCATCAAAGTATTGACAATCAGGAATCAGATTCTGTTTTGGCAATATGAGATTGGGTGTTAGAGGTGGTGCATGTTGGCTCTACTCAAGCTTGTAATCGAAGTTACATAAACCATTCTTTTTCCTCTGTGGTGATGTTTTGCATTACCAATTCACTGTTTATTTAGGAGGGTTCTCTCCTTGTCTGTTTTCAGGAGTGGGATTTGGGATGGTTCATGGCTGTTAAAATTGTTGTATTCCTTCAAGGTTTCCTAGATGCTCATTACTTGTTTTGCATTGCAGATTATATGAAACCTGATACAGAGACATATAATTGGGTGATTCAAGCTTATACCAGGGCTGAATCATATGATAGGTAAAACTAACTTATTCATGATCAAGTTTCATTTATCGGACTGAATACTTTACAGACTTGAACTTGGAGTCTAGTCATTAATTTCAGTATGCTGTTTTTTCCCAGTAAGTTAAACAATTTGTATGAAAATTCTTGAAAGAATCCTGATCTGTCCAAACTAGACAGCAGGGACAATACAAAGAGCAGCATAATGCTGACTGAACAAGAAAAAGTAAAAATAGGGCTTGCTTCTAGTGAACCTTGCTCTCTCCTCATTGATCCCTATTGTTGAGTCCATGTTTCTTTTTTTTTGATAATAAATAACAAAGAAAAAAATTATTAAGAAGTAATAGGATTACAAGAGAGGTGATAAGGTATCACACACAAAAAAATGAAAGCAACCAAGGTTCCCAACACCACCATAAGCTTTCCATGCCCCCAACAAGGTAAATCATACCAATCAGAAAACGCAAAAAACCCTAAGAGTACAAAGAAATCAAATTTCTGCCCCCCATCTTACAATAATGGCATCACACATCATCAAACTATCAACCCCTCAAAAGATCAACTGATGTACTAGGTGGGGGTATAAGTAATGTGATGGCTAAGTCAGATACACCTTCGAAGCCTTCCCAACTAGTTAGTACTGAAGCTGGGGATTTGGAGAGGTACCAATTGGATAATGGTTCTGGAACTCCTGTTACTAAAACGCAGAGCCTTCTGGTAACCTCGAAAACTCCGTTGATTTCGTTTTTGATGCTAATTTGTGTGTTGTTGGTCCTACAGTTTCATCAGATCCCATCCAAGGCTTTGATTTGCCCATGAATTTGCCGGAAGAAGGAGAGGTGAGTAGGGGATTTGGAGATGTAGGTGGTGCGATAGAGATAATGGGAGAGAAACTGAGAAAGAAGGGGTGGGTGGGGCTGAGGCTAGGGGTGAAAAAATGCTAGAGACTAAGGAAGGAGCAGGGACTGATAGAGGGATGGGTACAGAAGGGAAAAAAGAAACCATCAAAAGGATTCAATCCCAAGAAGGTAAGTGTGATGAGGAGGCTGGAAGGGTCTTAGTTGAGGGGAAGGAAGAAAAGGAAGCAGGGAATAGTAAAAAAAGCCAAGAAGATCAGAGCATAAAGGACCCGGTGGTGGTTTTGGCTGCTAAAATGGGGTTGAAAGTGGAAAAAATTAAGGAAAAGGAATCTCAAAATAAGTAAAGTAAAGAAAAAAGGGGCAAGAGGAGAAGAAAGCTAAATGAAGTTGAAAAACTCATTAGTGATGTGGAAGGGGATAAGGAGTTCAGTGCTAGGGGAGGGAAAAGGAGAGGGTTGGGGTCTATAGGCTAGGGCAGGGCTGGGGTCAATATTTGATGTGATCATGAAGATTATTAGCTGGAATGCAAGGGGATTAGGAAAAGCCACAAAAAGAGGAGTAGTCAAAGTGGTGTTGAGGAAGGAGAGACCGGATTTCGTTCTAATTCAAGAATCCAAAATGCAAGGAGTAGACAAGAAGTGGATAAGAAGCTTGTGGGGAGAGAGGAATATTAACTGGAGCTTCGCTCCCTCTTGGGGTGCATCGGGGGGCATTATAACAATGTGGAGAGAAGTAGTCCAATGTTTGGAAGAATTGGTAGGCCATTTCTCAGTTTCTATTAAGTTGAAAGGTGTACAAGACGGTTTTGGACGGGTTCTCATGAATGTCTATGGGCCAAACTCATATAAAGAAATGAAGAAATTATGGGAGGAGCTTGGGGACATTAGGGGCCTCTGGGATGGACCTTGGTGTTTAGGGGGAGACTTCAATGTAGTAAGGTTTGTGAGTGAGACAACCGGAGGTAGACAAAGAACTACAATGAGTATGAGAAAGTTCAATTCTTTTATTGAAGCTTTTGAGTTAAGAGATATTCCTTTGGGGCAATCTTGTTATACTTGGTCAAACCTTCAAACATCCTCTATTCTTTCCAAGCTTGATAGGTTTTTAGTTTCACTTGATTGGGAAGAGCATTGGCTAGGGATAATTGGGAGAAATTTACCAAGATTCACCTCACCCCTTCTTTCTCTCCCATTATCTCTTTCGCACCACCTACATCTTCTAATCCCCTACTCATCTCTCCTTCTTCCGGCAAATGCATGGGCAAATCGAAGCCTTGGATGGGATTTGATGAAACTGTAGGACCAACAACACACAAATTAGCATAAAAAACAAAACCAATGGAGTTTTCGAGGTTACCAAAAGGCTGAGATGAAAGAATGACTTGCGTTTTAGTAACAAGAGTTCCAGAACCAATATCCATTTGGTACCTCTCCAAATCCCTAGCTTCAGTACTAACTAGTTGGGAAGGCTTCGAAGGTGTATTTGACTTAGCCATCACATTGCTTATACCCCCATCCAGAAATCAAAATTCTACCCCCACCCAGAAATCAAAATTCCCACTGTACTACATGTCAGGATTTCCTCTAGGAGCTTGGGGAAAAGAAGAGGGATCATTTGGTTAGTTGGGAAAGGGTGAGGAAATTGAAAGAGGAAGGGGGTTTGGGAATATGGAATGTTAGACTTAAGAATCAGGCTTTGCTTAGCAAATGGCCTTGGAGGTTTCCAAAAGAAAATGAGAAATTATGGCACAGAGTGGTTGCAAGCTTTCATGGCATGTCGAACAACGGATGGGATGCTAGATGTCTCCATAGGGCTAACTTGGATGCTCCTAGAGGTGTAAAGTGGGCTGTGCCATCCTCCCTAGTAGAAATTTTGGGGGTCGGCCTGGCACGGCCCACAGCCCAGGCCCAAGCAGGCCTGTGCCGGGTTGTAGGCCGTGGTGTGGGCTTGGACCGCGCCAAGCTGGGCCATAGGGCAGGCCTTGGGCCTAGGCCGAATCGGGCTGCATTGTTTTTATTTTTTATTTTTTGAAAATTTTGATTTCTTTTCTAAGTAAAATTGTAAAACTAAAATATTTAACTTTCCTATGAACTTTRGGAATTAKGAACTMTTTAAAAAATTAAGAAATGAGAAATCTAAGTTATTTAATACATAAATGAAAAAAAAATACTTAASCAAATTGAAATAAGAATGATGRAATAACARATTGGAAGAAAAATAGGAATTTTATTTCATTTAAATTTGAATGGTACAAATTAGTGAATTACAAATGCAATGATTGGATCATTGCATACTTGGATGAATGAAGTATAAAAATGGAATAAATTAATAAAATATAAAAAATACAATATGGTTACAAATTGAAAATACAAAATTACATTGTTAAAAGATTAAAAAAATATATCAAATAAATTAAATAATATTTAAACATTTTACAATAATTTGAAAAAAATGAAAAATTCTACAAGTAGTCAAATTCATGAATCATCATTCATGACTTTCATCATCTGCTTCAGGTGAAATGTTTGGTGTTGTATCATGCCCTCCCTTGTCTTGTAATCTATCTTCTGCATCTAGCCAATCCTTGAAGCAGATGCACATCTCTATGCTCTCATTGTTCACGTAGCTTCTTTTGTCATTCAACACCTTGGTACCTGCACTAAAACAAGACTCCGATGGAACTGTAGACACCAGAGGGGTTAGTAGATCACGTGCCATGGTGGTGAGAACCGGATAATTTTTCGATTGTTCACTCCACCAGGCTAAAATATCAAAATTATTTGATACTTCACCTAAATTAATAAAAATTGCTTGCAAATAAAAATTAAGTTCAATAAATGAACTTGTTGTAGAACTAGTAGATTTCTGCCTTCTACTTATTAAATAAAAAAGCTTCTCTTCTACTACTGGGCTTAAAGTCAAAAGGAGAAGAAGAAGAAGATGAACAAGTTGTAGGAATATTTCCTACAACTTCAGATTCATTCAAACCGTACATTCAAATAATAAATTATTAATTTCTTCTTTTTTATTTCCTATATCAATATTCATATTTTCATAATATGTTTCAAGTAAAATATCTAAACCATCTTTCGTAATCCTAGGGTCTAATATTGTAGCTAAACAATAAAGGGGAGAAATGTTCTCCCAATATTTTTTAAATTTCTTTTCCATAATTTCAACAATACATTGAAATTGTGGATTATTTCTATATTTGGAAAAACAATCACTAATTACCATTAATTGATGCGGTAAATTACAACTAGTTGGATAATAAATTCCAGATAATTCATTTGTTGCATCATAAAAATGTTTTAAAACATCTCTTATATAGACTGCCATTTCCTAGTCTTCCTTAAATATCATATCATTAGGCAATTTTAAATTATAAAAATCAGAAAGAATTTGTTTATGAGATATACAACTTTCTAACATAGCATAGGTAGAAGCGGAGGAAATGAAAAGGTCTAGGAAGAGAGGTTTCATTTGTAAATTGGATCTTGAAAAGGTCTATGGTTTGGTGGACTGAGAGTTTCTATTAGAGGTTATGCGAAACTGTGGATTTGGGGACAAGTGGTGTAGTTGGATTTTTAGGTGTATTAGTACTTGTCATTACTCTATTTTGGTAAATGGTATGGTGAGGGACTTTTTTCCAGCTTGCAGGGGTGTCAGGCAAGGGGATCCACTCTCACCCTTCCTTTTTACCTTAGTAGCTGATGTGATTGGTAGGATCATTACTAAGGCTGACAATGAAGATGCCATTAGGGGTTGGAGAATAGGGAGACACCAAGTCCCTGTCACCCACCTACAGTTTGCAGATGACCTAATGATCTTTTGTGAAGGAGGTTTTAGCGAAAAGGTAACAAACTTAAAGGAGCTAATCAAAGGATTTTAAAGTATTTCTAATTTGAGAGCAAATTTGGAAAAGAGCTACATAGTGGGTATAAATTTGGAGGTAGGGGAGGTCGAGGCTATTGCGGAGTTTCTTGAGTGTTCCACTCTACTTGGCCTATGTCATACTTAGGGCTTCCTTTAGGGGCAAATCCTACGGAGAGTAGATTTTGGACCCCAGTGATAGAAAAGTTTGAGAAGAGATTAGCCTCATGGAAGAGCTACCTTGGCTAACTTACCTACCTATTTTTTGTCTGTATTTAGGATACCAATTAGGGAAGCTAGGAAACTGGAGAAGTTGATGAGAGATTTCYTATGGGAGCCRGRACAAGAAAAAAAGGATCATTTGGTTAATTGGGAAATTGTGTGCAGAAGTAAAGAAGAGGGGGGTTTGGGACTTGGGAGGGTAACTAGAAAAAATCAAGCTCTGTTAGGGAAATGGTTGTTGCGATGGTCATTGGAAAGAGAGTATTGTGGCATGAGGTGGTGGGAAGCATTCATTGGAGGTCAGAGAATGGATGGGATGTTGGTGTCTCAAGGAAAGCTAACCTAGCAGCACCTTGGAAAGCCATTCACAACACCCTTCCTCAATTCCTCAATTTTATCAGGTATGAAGTTTGTTCTGGCAACACTGTTCATTTTTGGGAGGATATTTGGGTAGGAGACACCTTTAAAGGATATGTTCCCTTCGCTTTTTTTTTTTTTGTTTCTTTGTACAAAAAAGAGGTGGTCTCAAAATTTGTCTCACCTTTGGGAACACCCTTAGATCCTACTTGGGATTTTGGNAAAATTTGTCTCACCTTTGGGAACACCCTTAGATCCTACTTGGGATTTTGGGTTTCGTAGAGGACTTAGGGATGATGAAATTGAATCTCTTTCTGTCTTGCTTGGTTGTCTTAATCAGGTTTGTTTGGATCCCTCCAAGCCAGATAAGAGGGTATGGACACCCAATGAAACCTTCACTTGTGCTTCTTTCTTCAAGTCCATCTCTCAACTTTCTACTCACCAACCCTTTCSGTCAAAAGAAATTTGGTGCAAGCCAGTTCCCCAAAAAATTATGGCGTTTTGTTGGAAAGTATTCCATGGGAAAGTAAACACTCTAGATAACCTACAAAAGAGAAGACCTTTCCTCTGTATTTCTCCTAATTGGTGTATCCTYTGTAGAGYTCAYRGTGAGGATTGTTACCACCTATTAATATCTTGTCCCTTTTCTACAGGCCTTTGGGCTTGGCTACTTTCGTTGTTTGGGAGTAGTTGGAGTCTACCAATAGAAGTTCTCATGCTCTTCAACCATTCTACCTTTTATTGGCCTACAAAAATAGGGAGAATTATGTGGAGATGTGCTTGTACTGCTTTGATTTGGACTCTTTGGGAAGAAAGGAATATTAGAATTTTTCAAGAAAAGGAAGGAGCAGTCAGGAGTTGAAAGACTGCGTGTTAAATAGGGCAATGCCTTGGCTGAAGACCTTGGAAATCTTTCATCAATTCTCCTTTAATGACCTTTGGAGAAATTGGTCAGCAGTAGCGAGGTGTTCATCCCTAAAGGACAAATCAATTACAAGCTGGTCTCCTCCATCCGAAGGCTCACTGAAGTTGAGCTTTGATGGAAGTAGCATGGGTAATCCAGGATTATCTGGAATGGGGGGTGCTTTGAGAAATGAGAAGGGAGATATTTTGTTGTTCTACTCAGGTCCCTTGGGATTTGGGGACTCCATCAGGGCAGAACTTTTAGCTGCTGTTCAAGGGGTGCAATTTGCAAACCAGCTGGGGGTACAACACCTAACAATCCGAGGGGGATTCCAAAGTGGTGGTGGGTTGGTTGAAAAATCCTGAAGAGGCTATGTGGCATTACAAGAATGAAATGAAGAAATTTAGTTGGTTGACAAGGAATATGTTGGTCACTGTAC